>BLSH010427562.1:181938-200746 GCA_018402905.1 Glandirana rugosa | reverse complement strand
TTCCTCGTAAGAAGGGTAACTGGTAGTGTGATTACATAGTACTCAACATCTAAAAATTAAAAATTTCTGTGTTCAGACAGTAAGCAATCTGGACCACAAAAGTTTGATTAAATTGTTTGTACTATCTGATTCAAGTTTTTCCTGAAAAAAAATAATACTTGGAATTTGAAAGTATAACTTTGACCATTTAAGTCAGCCTTTCACAACCTTTTCAACACTGAGGAACCCTTGAAATAATTCTCCAGTCTCAGGGGACCCCTGCTAAAAATTAAAAATCTACAACTCATGATACATTAGTGTGATGGTCAATGGGAAGAATGCTCCTTATACTTGTGGTCATTGGGAAGAATTACCCCCTTACAGATAGCTAAAAAGATCAATGGTATCATTGGGAATTTATTTGAGAGGTAGAAATTGACCATTGCTCAAGGAACCCCTAGCAACCTCTGGAGGAACCCTAGGGTTCCACACAACCCTGGTTGAGAAACCCTGATTTAAGTAATAGAAAACCTTTTAAATTCAGACACAAATTTTGGGGAGTGCCAGTTTATTAATACTCTGAACCTTACCTCTACGTATCCCTCTATTCCATCTTGAATGACTCGCCTTATACTGGCCAACATGTTTTCTTCTACTTCCAAAAGCCACTTTTCAACCATTCCCTGAAAACCAAAATCAATACATAGTTACAGGTAATGATTACCAAAGAGAAGTGTTCTAAACATCAGTACAAACCAAGTGATAGTTCATATTAAGTTTTAAGTGAAGAACTGGCAACTCCTCTGTATTATGTACAGTATATCACCGTAGCTTATACTACGGTATAATCTAGGGAGCAGTGTTGCCAACCTCCCGCAGCGTTTTTTACTGACAAATCATGGAAAAACTTACTGGCAGAGCCCATTTTTTACTGGCAACCTTAAAAATAACTGAACTCCTATTAAAAACTAAGACAATTAATATTTAAACACAACATGGAAACACTGACAATACCCATATCAAGTAGTTTGCCTGGTTTACACTTAAAAAGTCAGCACAGCATGACAAATTATCAGACCCTGATATTTATAGACAGTTCTAAAAATCACTGATTTTTACAAACGGTCAGTAAATTTACTGGCGGTTGGCAACACTGCTAGGGAGAATTGCATAGTAACAGCTACAATATATAGTGTGACAATCTGCCTTGGAGGCACAGTAGTAGCACTGTACATGGTATATGTTGATGTGATGTTTTTGCAGATAGAAAGCTTCAGACAGAGACTACTGGAAGGAGGAAGAAAATACTAATTGTATTATGCTCTGCCATGAGAGTCATAGATTTTGTTAATAGAGTTATCCAAAGCAAATAAATGAAGCAGATCAGATGGTTGATCATATGACCATGTAAACAGCACCATATATTTACATTATACAGTAATTAGATTAGTAAAGGTTTAAACTTCCACAGTTATTAGACAGCAGTTGGTAATCAGGAACGTCTCCAAATAATGTTTTGGTTCACCCTCAAATACACAGGTTATCATCAGAGAGCAAGTCTATTACCTCTGCTGGCACCAGCATTAGGGGAAAAATAAAGGTTGACCAGAGGGAGCTAAAACCAGTTAGCTTGTATTAGCTAATACAAGTGATCAAAATTTCTGGTGAGGTTTAATGGTTTGGTAAGCTGTAGAATTTAGAAGTAGCCTACAAAATTATGGATCTGGCCATAAATAGCAGGCAATTAAATCCTAACGTCTGTTGAAACCACATCTGACTTCAAATACAGTAGACTTGGCACATATCATAAACACTCATGGTCCACTACATACCAATGAGGATGAAACCATTACCTCCTATTTTACTTTTGCTCTTTCAGCTTACTGTGTCATTAGTCCACTTACTTATTGCACAATGATTAAGCAATGTAGTGGTAGTGAGCTGTTATATAATGAGCAGTTCAAATATTTCTACTTGCATTCAACAATGTGCACTACCCTAAGTAATTAAGCAGCACAAGCATGATCCTTATGAGTGAATCTAAACACCATGTACATTGTGCGTTCTGGATTCAGGTAACTTAAATTGGTTGGCAGTAGCACCAGCTACTTTTACTTCCAAATATGGAGGTGAAAGATACAGAAACAACACTGCTCTTCCTTTTAGTAATATCAGCCAGTGATCATCTTGGTCTACAACAGTTAAGGTCATCATTATTATAGTAAATGTGAGTGGTGATCCTCCATTCCCCTCCCAAGTCTGTACTCAAGCAAGAATATGACATTGTACATCACACCACAGGGGTGGGCCAGCCAGGGCTGAATTAATCATTTGTACTGCGCTAGATATTTGTGAACATTTGTATCTGGATTGGTGGTAGTGGCAAATGAGACCATTATAGGTCCAGGAACTTTCAAGTAATGGTTTGATCTAGCTAATGCTTTGTGTGAACTAGCTCATTAACTGCATCCACATTTAACCTGCTCTGAGACCACTTTACTTCAGTGTGTCAATGACAATGTACAGAGAGAGATTCATTGTGTTGCTCAAGGCCATATACACTCTATTACCAAAAGTATTGGGGCACTTGTCTTCACACGCACATGTTCTTTAATGGCATCCCAGTCTTAGTAGGGTTCAATATTGAGTCGGCCCACCCTTTGCAGCTATAACAGCTTCAACTCTTCAGGGAAGGTTGTCCACAAGGTTTAGGAGTGTGTCTATGGGAATGTTTGACCATTCTTCCAGAAGCGCATTTGTGAGGTCAGGCACTGATGTGGACAAGAAGGCCTGGCTCGCAGTCTCCGCTCTAATTCATCCCAAAGGTATTCTACCAGGTTGAGGTCAGGATTCTGTGCAGGCCAGTCAAGTTCCTCCACCCCAAACTCGCTCATCCATGTCTTTATGGACCTTGCTTTGTGCATTTTTTACTAGTAATGGCAGTGATTTGCGATTTTTATTGGGACTGCGACATTACCGCAGACGGATTGGACACTTTTGACACTTTTTTGGGACCAATTACATTTATACAGCGATCAGAGCTTTAAAGAGCCACTGATTACTGTATAAATGTCATTGGCAGGGAAGATGTTAAACTGTAGGGGGTGTTTACATCGGTGGATCCCCATTCTGCCTCTGTAGAAGGCGATCACAGGTCGGTGTCAGACAGCTAGTCTGCCCGACCCGCGGTCATGCTCACAGATCGCAAATCGCGCATGCGGGGCCGACGTACGATGGCGGCGGTTTGCGCAGCTGAGCCAACCTGCCGCAGTACATCTGCAGTGGCTGGTCAGCAACTGGTTAATATTCTATTGATAACTCACATTTTTAGAGTTTTCTTCCAAACCCATATTTAAAAAACAAAACAAAAAACATTGTGGCTCAGTATCGGGGTATAGGGTATAGGGCAGTGGTTCTCAAATCTGGTCCTCAGGACCCCCCAACAGGCCAGGTTTTCAGGATTACCTTGGGGAGGTGCAGACTAGAATACTGCAATCACTGAGCAGCCAATGAGATCACTTGGGGATGGATTTCAGTTATCCTGAAAACCTGGCCTGTTGGGGGGTCCCGAGGACCGGAGTTGAGAACCACTGGTATAGGGTATAGAGTAAACAGACCCAAAGCAAAATACTGGCAATAGCATCTTTCTTTTTCTATTCGTTTTGTATTGTCTGACCTTCTTTGGACATCTAGATAAACATGAGCACAACTGGCAGTGGATAGGGCTACTGGTAGCAGCTGGAGGAAACACAAGTCTCAAGCAACTCAAATAGTAAGGCTCGACATTTAATTAACCATATCACATGACTTTTTTTTTTTTTTTCATTTTCACGGGCATGGGGGGAAGAGCTCGGACGTAATGCAAGCCGCTGGCTGATGCATCTGCGGAAAGAGGTTCGTCCAGCGGCATGAATGGAGGGGAAGAGGAGGAGGTAGCGAGGGAAGTAGCCCACTACGGAGAGCACCAAAGATGGTGCATCGCTGCCCTCATCCCTCCCACTCCTCGGAGAGCAACCACGGGGGAGATCCCGATCCCGTTCAGAAGAGGAGCGCTCGACAGAGCCCATCAAGGGCACAGAAGTAAGACGGTGAAGACGAGCGACCGGAGATAAGTGCCTGTATTTTACCTCTATATTACATATACCCGCTTCAATAGTTGCCTCTACATTGTTGATATTGTTGAGTTTCTAACACAAAACGGAAGACTGCCCGGTAGGAGAGGGCGGAGAGGCCACGCCCCCGCACCTCAACATCCCCCAGGAGAGAGAGGTAGTGGAGCGGCAGGAGAGGGAAAGGAAAAATCAGAAATACAGCCGGCTAAAGCAGCCAGCTGACACTAGCAACTCAGTACCCCCAAAGCGCCCAAAGGAGGAGGGGAAGGGCGGCGGTGGTGGCGGGGGGAGCAGGACATACAAGAGCGCTGGAAGAGAAGGTAAAGGCTCCTCATGCAAGCAAGATACACCCCTAAAAAAGAATATATATCCCACACAGAGCGCGCTGTGACTAAGACTGAGACTATTACCTAAAGCGATTAACTAGTTAATTAACGCAGGAGGGTAACTGTCAATCAATTTACATCCCTCTCTCTATGTATCCCGCTCCCACCGAACCCAGCTCTCTCATCTAGGCACCTGCCTACTCTGGTTCCCCTGGTGATAGTGGAGGAACAATAAATAACATACCTCCACCCTGGGCAGGGTAGCCAATATCACCTGTAAATAAAAGGGGACCCCTGGAAACCTAGAGAGACCGGGGTGCTGGCGGGATACAGGATATAGGCGGTGGACCCCATACACAAGAAGGATACTAGAAGGAGGAAAGTGGACTCCCCACAAGAAGAAAGGATGAGGGGGAAACCGGTAAGAGGGGCGGGGGTAAACCCCAAGCACCATTAAAAAATACATGGTGCAGGAGAGTAGGCTGGAAAGCCCGGGAGAGCAATGTGGAACAAAAAGTAAACAAAAGGAGTCAATGAATAAAGGAGCCCAAAAAAGACAGTCGACGGGAACAGAAATCTCAGGGGGCCCGGGACTACTAGGTAAGGGGCAGGACCTAGAGGAAGAGCAGCACCTAAGCACATTGATGCCAACGAAGTCGGAGATCGTGGATATGTTCCAGAAACTTGAGGTTTCTCTTAAAGGAGACTTAGTGGGATTACGTACAGATCTGGGACAGATCCTTAAAAGGGTTGAGGAAACAGAGGAGAGAATGGAAAGACAAGAGGAAGAAATAAGGACATTGAAAGAACAGATGCACATCCTTCAGATAGAACAGCGCAATATAAGATACAAAATGGAAGACCAGGAGAACCGATGCAGGAGAAGGAACCTGAGGATTCGAGATATCCCAGAGAGTGTATTAGGATTAGGAAACCTCCAGTGCTGGGGAAGGATATACCTCGGGATGTGATAGTCCAATTTCATAAATATAAGGATAAAGAGCAAATATGGCAAAAAATAAGAACAAGTAATCCGGTAAAGTATGGAGAAGCGGAAGTTAAAGTGTTTGCAGACTTAGCTAAAGAGACGAGAAGACAACTGAAGCCATTATTAGAACAGATGAGAAGGCAGGATGTATATTATACATGGGGGTTCCCAGCCTGTCTTATAGGAAAGAAAGATGGGAGATCTGCAAGATTAAGATTTCCAGAAGAAACGGAAGACTTTTGCAGGAAATTGGACATGCAGATGCCGGAAATGGAGGGTTGGATGGGAGGGGAACAAGAAAAGACAAGGGCCGAGGGAGAACAACAATGGCAGAGGGTAGGAAAAAAGAACTCACAGAAGAAAAAAGTATAGAGGGTGAGGAGAGAGAAATGGGAGGGGTAAGGGAGGAGGAAAGTAAGAGCATGAGACGAACTGAGACTCACGGGACGCATCAGCCAGGGGATTCTTAGCGGATTGGGTTACAAGGGGAGCTCGACCCCCGGGGGTAAAATGGGAGCGAGTCTGCCGGAAGGTAGAAGATTTGCCCGCCAGGTAAGGGCCACGACGAGCCCTAGTACCCCAAAGGAGAAAGGGGGGGAGGGAGAGTGGGGAAGGGGGGGAGGGTAGGTTCTGACAAAAGAGAAATATTGGAGGTGAGAGGAGGTAAAGGGAGGAGGAAGAGAGGGAAAAATTACTGAAATCAAATTCCTGACATATAATACACGGGGAATGAACACACAGACGAAAAGGCATAAAATACTCCAAGAGATAAAAAGATATGGGATAGGAATAGCTTTCCTTCAAGAGACACACATCTCCCAAAACACCAAGACTAAGATATACTCATGGGACTTCCCAGTATGGTATCAGGGGGACTCACCGACAAGTAGGGCCAAGGGGGTGGCTACTGGATTCTCTAGGAGAGTTCGGTTCACCCTAGAGGAGAGAGAGGCCGACCAAGAGGGAAGATATCTCTTCCTCAGGGGGAAGATCGATAACCAAGAAATCACCCTAGCAAATGTGTATGGACTGAACAGGAATCAGGTAGAATTCCTGATAGGGGTACTAGACAGACTAATGGAATTTAAAAGGGGGAAGGTAATAATAGCAGGAGATTTTAATCTACCACTCGACCCAGATTAGGATAGTACGTCCCATGCACGAGGGATCCGGAATGCGCAGTTGAAAAGATTAAAGGAAAGATTGTTCAAATGTCAATTAATAGACGTATGGAGGGCATGTCACCCAAAAGGGAAATATTATACATTTCACTCCCCCGTGCATGGGATGTATTCAAGAATAGATTACATAATGGTAGAACATAGGACACTGGAACAAGTGGTTAAAACGAAGAACTATTGAGGGGGAAAGATAGAGAAGATAGAGAAGAAAAACTTGAAGGGGAGATAAGTAAATTCTTTGAACTGAACAATACAGGAGAGGTGTCGATGCCAACCCTGTGGGAGGCACACAAGGCCTATATCCGGGGGATCTTGATCACTATGGGTGCGAGGGAAAAACAAGAGAGGAACAAAAAGACAAAAGAAATAATAAGGCAAATATACGAACTAGAACAAAAACATAAGAAAGACTGCTCACAAGGGACATTACAAGCCCTAGTTATAAAAAGAGAGGAGCTTAGGGAAATGATAGAACAAGAAACAAGGAAAACATTTAATATAATAAAAAAGGAAAGATATATAGGAGGTAATAAAATCGGGAAGAACCTAGCCAGGATTTTAGAGAAAAAGAAAGCTTTAAACTATATTGAAAAAATACAGACTAAAACAGGAGGAACGGTATATAGGACAACAGAAATAGCAGAAGCGTTCCAAAAATATTATAAAGCACTGTATACAATAAAACCAAAGGAGAATAAGAAAGAAGAAAGACAAAGGGGAGTCAAAATTGAGGAATTCCTGAAAGAAGCAAACCTACCTAAAATATCAACAGACCAGGCACTAGGGCTAGAAGAACCAATAACAGCAGAGGAGATATGTACAGTGTTAAAAAATACCGCACCAGGGAAAAGTCCAGGACCCGATGGGTTTCCCGTGTATTATTATAAGAAATTTAGAGAGATTCTTATACCCAAAATGAGGGTATATATGAACGGGATAGGTGACTCCTGGGAGGTAAGAGAGGAGGCACTGCTAGCAACAATCTCAATGATTCCAAAAGAGGGAAAAGATAAAACACTATGTTCAAGCTACAGGCCGATCTCATTATTAAATACCGACATAAAGTTGTTCTCAAAAATATTGGCCACTAGACTAAA
Source organism: Glandirana rugosa (assembly GCA_018402905.1). Lineage (NCBI taxonomy): Eukaryota > Metazoa > Chordata > Amphibia > Anura > Ranidae > Glandirana > Glandirana rugosa. Next base: position 193,063 of record BLSH010427562.1, on the reverse strand, counting down.
GAAAGTAATAAAAGGAATAATTAATGGGGATCAGGTTGGGTTTGTGCCAGGTAGGGAAGGGAAGGACAACGGATCAGGACCCTACTTTTGATGCAGAAAATAAAAAGAGAAGGAGCCCCCGGTCTACTGCTGTCGATAGATGCCGAAAAGGCTTTCGACAGACTGGGGGTTCATGTTCAGGACTATAGAAAGCGTCGGGGTGGGGAAGAGAATGATCCAATGGATCATGGCACTGTATAAGAAGCCTAAGGCAAGAATAAAAGTGAATGGGAAATTGTCCTCGGTATTTGAACTGGAGAACGGTACACGACAGGGGTGCCCACTGTCCCCATTGTTGTTCATACTATACTTAGAGCCATTACTGGCAGTCATAAGGAATAACCAGGAGATAAAAGGGTTTAGCACAGTGGAAGAGGAACATAAGATAGCGGCATACGCCGATGATATGCTGCTATACATAGGCTCCCCTAAAACAACAATACCAAAAGTGATGAAGGTTATTAAACAATATGGAGAGATTTCAAACTTTAAAATAAATAAAGATAAATCAGAGATCCTAGGTATTAACATAGGAACACTAGAGAGGGCAGAACTCCAAAGAGGGTTCTCATTCAAATGGGAGAACAAGGGACTAAAATATCTGGGGATTACACTGGCGATGGATAGAGAAAAAATATACCAATTGAACTATATTCCCTTAATAAATGAAATTAAAGATGAACTTAACAAATTAACCCACAGACCATTGTCCTGGTTTGGACAAATTAATACGATTAAAATGGTAATACAACCAAAAATTTTATATAAATTTCAAATGCTACCAATTGAAATACCGCAGGCATTTTTCCAGGTAATAAGGAAATTGATGGACAAATTTATATGGAGGAACAAAAAGCCAAGGATAAAATTCTCGACCTTAAGTAAAGGGAAAAATAGGGGAGGATTAGCAGTGCCAGATATTAAAAAATACTACACGGCAAACATAATATCACGGGTGATAGAATGGGTTAATCCCATGGACAAGAAATGGGGGAGACTGGAAAACATGCTGAGCAGGAGTGACTTAGGGAAAGGGGTGTGGATTCCAAAGGGATATAGGGAATTGGCCGAAGACACAAGTAATTTGACACTTACAGCACTTAAAGAGTGGGATAAATTGCTAGCACTAAACAAATGGAAATTTAATTCTCCATATACACCACTGAGCGGAACAAATTATTTTGCACCTGGGAAAAAAGAATGGTTTGGGAAATGGATTAAAACAGACACAATAAAATTAAAAGATATACTAACGGGAAGGGAAATAGCAACATTAGAAGAAATAAGACGAAGAGGTGACTTCCTAGAAATCGACGCATGGCGGTATCACCAACTAAGGCAATTTGTTAACTCACTACCACAACCATTAAGAACAGAAAGAGAAATAACACAATTGGAAAAAATATGTATGAATACGTGAAAAAGAAAAGGGGGAGAATCCAAACTATACAACATGTTGGTAGACATGGGAGGAGAGGAACGCCCGCCATGCTTCGATAGATGGGAGAAGGAATTGGGACAACAGGTGGGGGAGCACGCATGGGAAAAGATAATGAAGCTGGTGTTTAAATCTGGTATAGATAGTAACACATGGGAGACAAATTATAAATGTCTCGCACAATGGTACCTTACCCCGGAGAGAATGTCAAAGATACAGTCAGGTCGGGAAAAATGGTGCTGGCGGGGATGTAGGGTTGAGGGGACAATGACGCATATGTGGTGGGAGTGTACTGGGATGCAGGAATATTGGAAAGAGGTAGTGGCCTTGAGCAAAGAAATAATGGGATATGAGATACCAAGGGACCCATGGACCTGCCTGTTCCATCGGACGGACAGGCCCATTACACAATACATAAGGACGATAGTACCACACCTACTTAACGCAGCAAAAAGCCTGATCCCCAGATACTGGCAAAAAACCCAAATACCAACAATGAGGGAATGGTGCCTAAGGATAGAAGAGATAAGATAAGAAACATGGAGTCCCTGGAAGAGGAGTCAATAGAGGACGAAACTGAGAAATGGAAGGGATGGACACTCTTCAAAACCTCCAACACATATATAAAAATAATGAGTATGGGAGAAACATCAGTCGGAACCTAGGGGGGGGGGGGGGGGGAAGAGGGGGGGGAAGGGAGCCTGGTGACGCTCAGAGGGATAAATTCAGAAAGCAGGAACTGTTACAGAAAGATTAAAGGAAAGTACAGTTAGTCTCCCACAAGAACGGGGTGGAAAAATTGAATAAAATAAAGTAGAAAATAAGTAGACCTAAGGGAGACCGGAAATGATGTGATGTCACCCCACGATGACACGTAAAGAGTGAAATCATAAGTGGAGGAAATGTACAGTACCGTACAGACCAGAGGCGAAACTGATCTGGGGGGGGAAAAAAAAAAAGAACCATATCACATGAATGTTATGCAAGAATTTAAAACGAATGTGATCTAACGAAGACAGAATACAGTCTGAAGTACATACAGAACTTTGGGCGACAGTTCACAAATCAGGAACCTGCAAAAAAAAAAGAAAGCAAAGTTGATCTTGTGCTATAGAGTCCTGCGACCCCTCTCTGATAACCTCTGCTACTATACACCCTTCCGGTTGTGCTGCTAGTTGTACTCAAATGGAGGTCAGACAAAGACAAATAAAGTAAAAGTACTACTGTCAATGCCTTAATTCATTCATCTCTCCTATAGCTCAGATTACCTATCACTTAAAAAAGGACACAGAATGAGCCAGTTCACACAAACCATTACCCAGCCAGATCTAGGTATCACTTGTGGGCTCCTAACCTTACACTGGTCTCATATCACTGTTATCTATTCTCGGAATAAGAGTATATTCCTAAAACTGCATTGCACCACATTTATGTGTTGTTAGTCTATACCTCATCTCCTTAGCGAGGATGAAAAGTAACCTCTTTTTACTTAAGCAATTCTATTGCTACTTTTAGCATGCTAGTGTTAGACTTGATTTAATATTTCTAAGGTCAGGAATAATATGTTTTATTATGTACAGTAAAAGCTCCTGAACACTTACATTATATAGCACTCATTCTATGGCATTCTGCCATGAGAAACAGTAAGTACGTTTATCATATGAATTCTGAAAGCTGAGTGTGCTATAATTCAGTGTTAGCAATAAAATAAAGCATTTCCTTCTCCCAGCGTGCAAGCTAAATAACCACAGCAAGTGTGCTATGCATAATGAATAAAATAAAGAATAATTACTTTTGCCTTTGCTGGATAGATCTTCTGTGTTAAGGGGACAGTTTCCATCTCAGAGCTGATCATTCCAGTGATTTCTAAGTCATCAGTAAACTCCAGTTTGGCGATTCCTTCAAAACATTTCTTTAGGTGAGGCTGCACTCGTAGCGGGTCTTTTGTTTCAGACAAGATTTCCAAAAGTTCATCATTTGAAAGGAAGAAAAACCTGTATGATATCAATAAAGAAATGGTGAAAAATAGGTGAAAAAAGCCATAGTAAACATTTTCTTGAAGAACAGACATATAAAATGTCTGCCTATGAAAACTGCACTTCAAGAGGAGCTCTAGAAAAACTGAAATATCACATGGTCCTAAGTATTCAGACCCTTTGCTCAGTATTTAGTAGAAGCACCCTTTTGATCTAATACAGCCATGAGTCTTTTTGGGAAAGATGCAACACGTTTTTCACACCTGGATTTGGGGATCCTCTGCCATTCCTCCTTGCAGATCCTCTCCAGTCCTGTCAGGTTGGATGGTAAACATTGGTGGACAGCCATTTTTAGGTCTCTCCAGAGATGCTCAATTGGGTTTAAGTCAGGGCTCTGGCTGGGCCATTCAAGAACAGTCACGGAGTTGTTGTGAAGCCACTCCTTCGTTATTTTAGCTGTGTGCTTAGGGTCATTGTCTTGTTGGAAGGTAAACCTTCGGCCCAGTCTGAGGTCCTGAGCACTCTGGAGAAGGTTTTCGTCCAGGATATCCCTGTACTTGGCCGCATTCATCTTTCCCTCGATTGCAACCAGTCGTCCTGTCCCTGCAGCTGAAAAACACCCCCACAGCATGATGCTGCCACCACCATGCTTCACTGTTGGGACTGTATTGGACAGGTGATGAGCAGTGCCTGGTTTTCTCCACACATACCGCTTAGAATTAAGGCCAAAAAGTTCTATCTTGGTCTCATCAGACCAGAGAATCTTATTTCTCACCAGCTTGGAGTCCTTCAGGTGTTTTTTTTAGCAAACTCCATGCGGGCTTTCATGTGTCTTGCACTGAGGAGAGGCTTCCGTCGGGCCACTCTGCCATAAAGCCCAGATTGGTGGAGGGCTGCAGTGATGGTTGACTTTCTACAACTTTCTCCCATCTCCTGACTGCATCTCTGGAACTCAGCCACAGTGATCTTTGGGTTCTTCTTTACCTCTCTCACCAAGGCTCTTCTCCCCCAATAGCTCAGTTTGGCTGGACAGCCAGCTCTAGGAAGGATTCTGGTCGTCCCAACATCTTCCATTTAAGGTTTATGGAGGACACTGTGCTCTTAGGAACCTTAAGTTCAGCAGATTTTTTTTTGTAACCTTGGCCAGATATGTGCCTTGCCACAATTCTGTCTCTGAGCTCTTCAGGCAGTTCCTTTGACCTCATGACTCTCATTTGCTTTGGCATGCACTGTGACCTGTAAGGTCTTATATAGACAGGTGTGTGGCTTTCCTAATCAAGTCCAATCAGTATAATCAAACACAGCTGGACTCAAATGAAGGTGTAGAACCATCTCAAGGAAGATCAGAAGAAATGGACAGCACCTGAGTTAAATATATGAGTGTCACAGCAAAGGGTCTGAATACTTAGGACCATGTAATATTTAAGTTTTTCTCTTTTAATAAATCTGCAAAAATGTCAACAATTCTGTGTTTTTCTGTCAATATTGGGTGCTGTGTGTGTACAATAATGAGGAAAATAAATGAACTTAAATGATTTTAGAAAATGGCTGCAATATAACAAAGAGTGAAAAATTTAAGGGGGTCTGAATACTTTCCGTACCCACTGTACTTGTCCACAAATCCAGCAGTGTCCTCACCCAAGCCAATTTTTCAATTGGCTCTCGGGTGCTGCTGCCGCCATCTCGGCTAAAGGAAACCGGCAGTGAAGCCTTACAGCTTCACAGCCATCTCCTACTGCGCATGTGCAAAGTGTGCTACACTTTATGAATGGCCTGGCTGTGGGAGAAGTAGGAGGGGCCTGAACTTCTGGCTGAGTTTGCCACGGCCTGTCAAAACCAGGTAGCTGCCCAAATGTGGCAGCAGAGGGGGGGGGGGGGGGGAGGCAGACAAGCGTAGCTTCCCCTTTTGGGTGGAGCTCAGCTTTAAAAAACATTGCAAACCAGGGAAACCAATCAGTATATTTGTTAGTTAGAAAATTAGAAAGTACTGAAGCCTGAAAGTTAGAGACTTATATTTTAAAAGAAGATGTCAACAATGGTTGACTTTATTCCTTTTTTAGTAATCTTTTTGTGTTCTAAGGTCCTTGGTGCATAGGCCGAACTTGGCAACATTAGCATGTGATGATTAACTTAACAAATTACTTCAATACCTGAATAGGTTTAACTTTTTTTACGCTTTTATTTTGGTACTATATTTTATTTAAAAATACCCTCCTCTTTTTTTATTATGACCTGACAAATATTTAAAAATGTAAGAAAATATCTTTATTATAATTTTTATATTTAATTCATGTATTTTTTAATAACTGTATATAACAGCTACAATATTAAATAGATGACATCACAGATGAATACTGCAGACTAAAGAAGTACTCATCTGCATGCTTAAGAAGTATATGTTTTAATCTTCCAGTCTGCTTGTAATAGCTATGTCAAAGCTGACATAGTAAGCACATGCTCAGGAACCACACTGACTGACTTCCATTCATCAATGGTGATCATAGTTGTCAGGCACAGTGAGGATTGAGAGCCAGCAGCCACACCAAGTGTCAGCTGCTGGCTCTCTTTTTGTAATGATTACAAAAGGTACAACATACACGTTCGTTTTATAACATCAGCACAGTAACATCAGTTCAAAGAATATATTTTTTTAAGAGCTTAAAAAAGCTTACTTTAAAAAATTCCTCTCATTCTCCATCTATACTTTTCCTCCACTTCCTCAAATTATTTTAAGTTTTGACCATAGAAACACTTTAAAGCAGTATTAAACCCAATACCAAAAATGCTATCTGTTTTCACCTGGTGATCTGGCCAGTAACACTCTTGTATTAGAGTGCCAGCTCTTTGGATGAAGGAACAACAGAAACACCTTTAGACAACAGCATTGCCAGGGGGTGAGAGGGTGGGGGGAGGGGTGTTGTGAGTGTTAAATGCAGCAACAGATTTTTATCCCCACTCAAAACTGAAGCCAAATTCCAGCTGACACTTTGTAAGCAGTTACAGCAACAGTTTTTTTCCTTTTGGGATAAAGATTTTACATTGTATATAAATAAATAAAAGCTGACCAATGTAAGCACCCCTGTTAGTGTTAAATGGTTTGCATCAACCCTCTAACTGCTACATCTGCAGGGCAGTGTGGTCTGTTTAAAAACAACTTACTATCAGGATTGCCTGTTGAAAATAAAGGAAAGAAATTGAAAGAATTGGTAAGCTGCAATTTGACAAATGTTTGCTTTTGAGTTTAATGCCGCTTTAACATATCCTTGGGACATGGTATCATGCTGGGAAGTGTTAATAAAAGCCTGTGGGTGGGAAGAGATTAATGGTCCCTTTAATCTGGCTGCATGTAATGGTCTCTCTGACTGAATATAAATAGAATAGATTGTTTAGGCAAGCACTACCACTAAGTAGTTGCATATAAAGCTAAATTAGATAATTAATACAGAGACTGTACAATGAGATTGTATGACTAGTCCAGGTATGATGTTTACTTTTAAGGCCTCATGCACACTTAAACACACACACAAATGCGCTGGTTCTACAGGCGTTTGAGCTTTTTTGTCCCTACCTTCAAACACCCTACCATGTTAGCCTATCTGTTCATGCACACTATAGGAATTTACAGAAGATTAGAGGCAGGGGTATTTAGAGGCAGAGAAAAAAACACGCATATTAGAGGAGTTTTGAGCATAAACACTGCCTGAGATGCCTAAATGTGGTTAAATGTGCATAAGCGCCCTTGAGCGTTTTTTCATTTCAACTTTCAAAATAAATGAACATTCTGATCAATTAATTAAATACCCAGTTGCTTGACCAGCCTAATCGAATCGAAATGCATTTGCACAAATGTGGCTTAGCCGCATTTTTTAAGCTGCTTTTCTCCTGCCAGGAGAAAAGTGTTTATAAAAGCCCCACTGTAAATGACGTCCGATAGTTTAAAATAACTGACAAGTTTCCTTGAAGTAGTCCAATATTTTTACATCTGAAAAAAACACAACACAAATGTGGTACATTTTATTTATAATAGCTATCAGTGAGGACACATGCTTAGGCTAGTTATGGGAAAAGGAAATAGTGCTCACTTTCTTTGTTGTAGACACAAGAGAAGATTTCGTTTCAATAGACACTTACCTTGGAAAAAATAATCTTTTTTTTTCCAAATAGGAATTCAAGCCTTTCTGAATTTCTTCCAAGAGGATATTGGATTCCTGAAGCCTTTCTAACATGTTCTGCTGTTTTGTTGCGATAAGCACTCTGGTATCTTTCACCTGATAAAATGAAGACCCTGATAGTAATGAGAGGTTGTTTTGTGCACTGAAAATTACACATTTTGTCATAAATGGCTTTCAAATCCATCATTACTCAACAGGCCACTAACTTGGCCCTTGGAAGATTAATCACTCAGTTCAGTTGAAGGCCGGCAGAAATTATATAGGATATATATGGGTAAGTGGAAAATTACAAATGGGAATTAATTATTTTTATTATACAGAGTGGATTCCAGTTATCAGCAAAGTAAATTTACAAGTGTTGTGGCTTATGACGATCATATATTTTAAGCCAAGCTCCAGGCCAAAGTATTATTTTTTCTTTTTAGATACATTGGGGAAAGGAAAGAAACCCTCTAACTTAAGTATCACATGGAGAGACTTCCCCTGACCTCCTATTTTGATGATACCCTGTCACACCCTGAAACAATGGGTAAACAACAGCTATATAGTCCTAAAGATTAAGTGCAACTTTAAAAAAAATGCATGTATTTTTGGAGGAAAAAAATTTACATTTATTACTTTCTTTAAAGCAGTCAACACTTCAGCTCTCTGTCTGTACCTCTGTACAGGCTTTCAGTGGCAGAGCTGGAGAAAGTGTCAATGAACTAGGAGTGCACCCATTATTGGACAGAACTTGGAGGTCATTCATTCACAGACCCTGTTGTATAAAGGTTGAAAGTAAGATCGACTGAGGGAGAGGAGAACCCCTGCATATTGTCAAGGGGTTATGGAGGAAATATTGTGAAAGTGGATGGGGTAATTTGTAGCAGATTACAGGTTACATGCTAAATACAGAAATTGTCTATTATTTTTCACTGTGAACCAATAATAAAAAGTCCTTCTGTATATCAGTTCATAAACAAATAGTAAAGGAAAGCAGTGTGAAAAATCTTCGATCAAAATACACCGTAAAATTCCACTGTACTAGTGTAGCGCCCCCATAGTGTAGGCGTTTTTGTGAGAATGAGTTTTTTTTTCAGGAGAGGCAAAATTTAGTCAGGCCTGACTGTAAGAGCAGGCCTGAATGTTTTGATCTGAGCTCAGGGAGTGGCTCAGATAGGACTGGGGCAGTCCAACAGATGATGTCACCCTCCTACCTTCTTATGGGAAGCACTGGAACTTTCCAGAGTGAAGGTGGGACAAGAGGTGTCATCATCTGGAGTGGCATGGGAAGCCCTGACCAATCCCCAACCTGGATTAGCAGGGGGCAGGCCTTCTCATATACTCAGGGCTGGGCCAGTCGGGGAGGAGTTGCTGGAGGTGGAAGTGTGAAGATGTAGCAGAGGTGCTGTGGGGGCCGCTACCCGGGAGAGAGCCCCCAGTCTGGAGGGGTGACCTTGAGGCCTGGAGGGTTGGGTGCAACCAGGAGTGGAGGTGATTCCTGGAGTCACAAAAGGGAACAGGAAAGCAGCAGAGGTGCTACTGAGACACTTTAAAGAGTCCACTGGAGTTGGTGAGTGACAGACCCTGGGAGCTGGAAGATAAAGTGCTGGAGCAGGCTGGGAGAGGAATAGTGGACAGTCTGTGGAAGACTTGGGAGCCAGCCAGGGGAAGGAGTGTCACTGTGAGGAAAGCAGGTCAGTGTGGTGGCCTGGAAGAGGGATGGGCTGGAAGTTGTAGTCCATCAAAGGCCCAGGTAGCACCAAAGTACTTTGATGCATATTCAGGGGCCCGTAATCTCTGGCCTGTAATGGGTGGTGCTGGAGAGAGAGAACTGTGAGGAGAAACAGTCAGTAAGCACAGAGTAACAGCCTGCAGGGCAAGTGTGTATATACAGAACTGTATATGGAAGTTGTGTACAATAATTTCTGGGGCATCCCACAGTCACCCCTTTTCCCCATCCAAGTTATTTCCCCTAAATAAAACAACAAAAACAAGAGCCGGCTTGGTCAGTGTCTACGGATGTGTGAGATATGGTGGGATTGAAGGCAGCTATCAGGTGAACCACAACTAATGCTACTCCCAAGGGAGCACATGGCTACACTAGTGAAATATTCCACCACCAAAAAGCAAAGGATGGCAGCTAACTTCATAGTGTGGACTTTTTAATTACAAAAGGTCTCACTATGCGTGTTCCCCTTTAATAGCCAGGATCAGCTTAAAATAACTGGCTATCTGTTGTTAGTTTTTGCTTACCAGCTCCAAGGTGGGTCAATGCAGCTCATAAAAAGATACTCAAACAAGACCCAATAGTGCTTACTGTGCAAAAAATATGTTTAATTTATTAAAATCGTAGCATTGCATTCACAAAGCAAGTTAAAAGTGAATGCAGAACATCAGTTCACCGAGCAAGTTGACACTCGCGACTCACTGCCTACTGTAGTCTCTGGCTGACAGATGGAATGCGTAGGGTGGGGCTTGATTTTGAGGGACACGTCCAGAGCTGATGAAACAAGCTCCACCCTATGTGTTACATTGGAATCAGTTTCTTCAAAGTCGATGCTAACGTAATCCGTAGGGCGGAGCTTGATTTTCAGGCACAAGTCCAGTGCTGATGATTCCTTCTCAGCAGCAGCACAGCCCATCCTGTGTTTACATTAGAGCTGTCAGCCAGAGACTACAGTGACCGCTGAGTTGCGGGTGTCATCCTGCGCTGTGAACTGAAGTTCTGCATTTACTTTTAACTTGACTTGTGAGTGCAATTCTAAGATTTTAGTATGAAACTAAAGAAACCTATATTTTTATACAGTAAGCACTATTGGGTCTTGTTTTTGTAACTTTTTATAAGCTGCATTGACCTACCTTGGAGCTGGTTAAAAGGGAAGAGAAAACTAACTATAGAAAGCCAGTTGTTTTAAGCTGATTAAAGGGAAACACATAATTTCAAGGTTCACAATAAGAGGTGAGTGGCCATCCTTTCCTTTTTGGTGGTGGGTAGAGTTGAGCGAACCCGTGGATGTTCAGGTTCGGTGGGTTCGGCCGAACTTCGGAAAAAAGTCCGGGTTCGGTACCGAACTTTACCCCGAACTCCGAACCCCATTGAATTCAATGGGGACCCGAACTTTTTGGCACAAAAATGACTGTAAAAGAGTCCTGGAAAGTGCTAGAGGGCTGCAAAATGATTTTAGAACAATAATCTGTCCCTTGCAGCAACAGCAGGAACCTGACCCTATAGAACTAGGAGATGATTTTAGAACAATAATCTGTCCCTCTAAGCAGTAGACTCTACCTAGTCCAGTCAGATCTTTCTGTAATGCAGGATGAGATCTGCAATCTGTCCCTAAAAGCAGTAGTAGTAGTAATCTCTACCTATCTATCTATCTGCAATCTGTCCCTCACAGCACCGGCAGCATCCTCTCCCTACACTACCCAGAGAGCATGTGACATACAGCATTGTGACTCCAGCCTGATATAGAGGCTGGGTCACATGATGCACTAGCCAATCACAGCCATGCCATTAG
>BLSH010427562.1:136162-152135 GCA_018402905.1 Glandirana rugosa | reverse complement strand
TTGTGACATACCAACTATCTGTTCACGTATATGAAATCTAAAAATCTATATTTCAACTATAATAAACTTTGTTAGTACGTTGAATATGACGACATGGAGCTTCTCATATATTTGGGTTTTTGTCTTTACATTATATTATTTACATTATATAAGTGGACCACTAGATTTGTCATTGTGCTAAAAACAGAACCCCATCTTTGTATCTTTGTATCTTTTCACTGCCGTCTTTTTCTGACTCATCAGGTAGCTCAGACGGGGAAAAATAAATAAATAATTAAAAAAAAATGTAATTGGAACAACAGACTGATACCTAAATACAAATAGGGTTCGTACAAACTTCGGTAAATGACTTAATGATAAACTACCAACAGAGGTTGTGAGACAGTCAACAGTAAATGGCTTCAAACATGCTTGGGATAAACATAAATCCATAGTCAGACAACAAGGTTAATGTAAAAAAAAATTAATAAATAAATAAAAAGGGGCAGACTCGATGGACTACTCAGTCTTTTTCTGCCGTCACTTTTCTATGTTTCTATGTTTCTACCCCAAGACAAAAATCGTGTTACTGTTTAGATCACCAGGTGAATATATTACATTTATTATATTACATTTCTGTTTTTGGGTTTATATACTCTTCGAGGTACAGCAGTATAAGTTGCATGATTGTTTCAAATAATATCAACTTTATATCTAAAAATCTAAAGTATATGCACTTGTCTATCAACCATACAGTGTTAACATATGCATCAAAATAAGAATAAATAAAAAAATATAAGAATAAGAAAATATTTAAAACAGAATGAATTAGAAAAATATGTTAGGTATTAGAAAACCTAAAAAGTACACTTTTGCACATTTTTGTCCAATTCTCTGCTTATTATAATAAAATAAACTGAGGGCATTTAAAAAAAACAAATTACCAAATGAAGGCCCATGGACAAAAACAGCAAAATTTGGTCTGTCCGTGAAAGTTTTGATTAAAAAAGGTCAATCACTATTGGAAAAGTTTCTTCCTCAATTTTAATGGGTTTATGAGATCATCAGCTCTAGGAAGTCTGGTCAATTACATTGAATACGTAATTAATGAGTAATTACAGGCCCTAAAAAGATAGATTTACAAACTGTTTCACACCAATCATCTTTCTCTGGACACAGAGGGAAAAGCAATTTAGAAGGATCCCTGTTGCTATTATCAAATCTTTCCTACTGGAAGCTTTCAAAATACAGCAGGCAGTATTCAAATCATAACGATTATGCAAGTTAGTATAAAATGTCATTACTTGGAGTTATGATTAACTAATACTGTGCGTTTTGCTGCCCCTATACTAAAAGTTGTTTAGTCCAATAGTACTGCTTGACAAAGACTTCTGCTTCTCAACACATTATAGTAATAGATTTCACTGAAGACATGTCAAGAATATTAGAAATGGGATGGATAGCATGAAAGGGAATGTATGAACAACAATAAATACTTTTGAATGTAGTAAGATATAGGGTCAAGAACCGGCTTGTTTGTGGGAACTACCTGTTTTACAAGGGCTTCAATGTATAAAGATTTTCTTTGCTGTCTGAAGCACAATCCGCGTTCGGACAATGCTTCAAACAGCAATAGACAGGCAGCGAAAAGGCATTGTATTGCCTCCTCACCACTTGTTTTAACTCCCTATTCACCAGAAAATAATGCCGCAACCGCGCGGGTTGTGCATGATGGTTGCAGTGTGGCCCAATACATTACCACCTGCTGAGCACAACAGGGGTATAATTCCTGCAGCATATATACACCCTAGGCCGCTGCCTCAGTAGTAACAGGGGGAGCTGTTGAGGGGCAATAAAAATGTGGTTAAACCACAAGGGTTTTCAGCCCCTCAACTGTAAGCGTAAAATAGGCTTTAGACCGCATTTGCAGAACTTTTAGCAAATTTTGTTAAAGTTTTTAAAGGGCCCTTCAGCTCCAGTTTGTAAGTGTTGAACACAGATCCTAATGGGAGTTCTGATTGCCACTTTAAACAAGCTGCTAGCAGCTTGTTTAACCACTTCAGCCCCGGAAGGATTTCACACTTTAGGACCGGAGCCCTTTTTGCGATTCGGCACTGCGTCGCTTTAACTGACAATTGCGCGGTCGTGCGGCGTTGTACCCAAACGAAATTTGCATCCTTTTTTCCCACAAATAGGGCTTTGTTTTGGTGGTATTTGATCACCGCTGCGTCATTTCTGATCGCCGCTATAAACAAAAGAAGAGCGACCATTTTGCAAAAAAACCCAAATTTCTTACTTTTTGCTAAAATACAAATCCAAAAAAAAAAATAAAAAAACATTTTTTTTCACCGTTTTTGGCCGATTTATATTCTTCCTCATATTTGTGATAAAAAAAAATCGCAATCGGCGTTTATTGATTGGTTTGCGCAAAAGTGGTCGCTTTTTTTATTTTTTACTAGCAATGGCGGCGATCTGCGATTTTTAGCGGTACTGAGATATTTCAGCGAACAGGTCGGACCATTTTGACACTTTTTTGGGACCATTGGCATTTATACAGCGATCAGTGCTATAAAAATGCACTGATTACTGTGTAAATGCCATTGGCAGTGAAGGGGTTAACCTGCAGGGGGCGCTCTAAGGGTTAACTGTGTTCCCTGGGCGTGTTCTAACTGTGTGGGGACTGCCCTAGCTGGGGAAGGGAAGTGGTTCAAGCCTCCATGTAGAGGAAGGCTGTGATCACAGCCCTTCCCCCCTCACAGAACGGAGGTCCGTGTTTTGCGCAATAGAGCCACCTTGTCGCCGTCAGATTCCGATCGGCGGTCGGCAAGTGGTTAAAGTAACAATTAGCACTCCCATTAAAATATATATATTACATTTCCAAACAGGAGCTGAAGGGCACTTTAACCACTTGCTGATGTAAACATGATCATAGGGATCAGTTAGATCAGTTGTCATGCCTCTGCCAGCCCAGCCCCCATACAGTTAGAACACGCATAGGGAACACAGTTAAACCCTTGATTGCCCCCTGCAGGTTAACCCCTTTCCTGCCAGTGACATTTATACAGTAATCAGTGGCTATTTTTAGATCTGATCGCTGTATAAATGTCAATAGTCCCAAAAAAGTGTCAAAAATGTCCGTCGCAATATCGCAGTCACGATAAAAATCGCAGATCGCCGCCATAATGCGGCAACTATATACGCCTATTGCAATTTTTTTACCAAAAATATGTAGAAGAATACACATTGGCCTAAACTGAAGAATAAATTCGTTTTTTTTAAATTTTTTTTGGATATGTATTATAGCAAAAAGTAAAAAATATTGTTTTTTTTTTTCAAAATTGTCGCTCTTTTTTTGTTTATAGCGGTGATCAGAAGTGATGTAGAGGTGATCAAATACCACCAAAAGAAAGCTCTATTTGTGGGAAATAAGGACGTCAATTTTGTTTGGGTAGAATGTCGCAAGACTGCTCAGTTGTCAGTTAAAGCGGCACAGTGCCGAATCGCAAAAAGTGCTCTGGTCAAGAAGGGGGTAAATCCTTCTGTGCTGAAGTGGCTAAAGGCTTAGAGAAAGTTGTTTGAAGCTTGGCAAAACCTTTGCAAAAGCTTGCTGAAAATTTCATAAAAGCTTGCTGTTCACCCTGCTCTTATACAAGCTGAAGCCCGTGTGAAACAGGCCTTAGGTTGGTCTGGACTTTTAAGAGAAAATAAAGTCTGCAGAAGTCTCACCTCTCTTCCAGCAATGCAACGGCTGAATACCTGGCCAGCTGTTGACATCTTCGCAGAACTCAACCAGGTATGGGGTTTTTGACCTCTTGATTGGCCAATGGAGGTGACATGACCCCTGCACATGTGCACATCATTCATCACAGCATGCTAACACCATGCCGAGAATGTATGCTAAGCTGCTTATAAGCTTAGTGTAGATTCAGTAGAAGACTGTGAAAAGGTGGGTAAGTTAGTTTTTTTTGCAGAATAGACTTAGCATGTCTCTTCTGCAATAAAAAGCTGACTGCTCACAATTTTTTTTATCTTTAGTTAAACTTTAAGAAATTGATTGAAAAGAGAATGAAAAGTGCACACAATTTCCTTTTCAATAGCAAATGCAATGATTTCACAGCTCAACTAGGCAAATTTTAGTTAATAACAGCTTGAGGAAATGTCAGGTGAATGTGCAGGAAAGGTAACATTCACTCTTTTCTTAAATATGGGGTCTATGCCACAGTAGAGACCACTTCCTTTTGAAGAACAGTTGTTGCCAAATGCCAATAAATGTAACTATCACTATGCAAATGTTGTGTAAATGTTGGATGAATGTATACTTAATTGCCTTGATATATAGGATAATGTTGACCAAAGAGGTTTTTGTGAATTTTGGATGTATTGCTCATCAAATTTTTGATAAATAGACCCCTAAGTCTCAATTCCCAAATCTAACAAACCAGGTTAAGGAAACGTTAGGATTTAGTCCAATAATATTTGAAAATGACAGTCATATGGCTGAAATCAACATTCTTATCTTTGTAATTAAACTTTGGGAATTGGGCCAGTATTCAATAAAATGGTACCAGTAATAAAGTGTAGTGGCCACCAAGCAGAACCAACTTTGCACTGGCTTGACCACAGAGAATTCATTTTCACGAAATACTAAAGGCCATTGTGATTTGACCCTTGGTCTGTATATTGAATACATGTATAACATCAAAGGCTTCTAGCATTGAATAAAAGTCCTTGGGATTATGACTTTTGGTCAGGTTGAATTTGAATAACAATTGCCATGATTCTATAGGAACCGTTCCTGTACCATTTTTAAAAGGTTTATGGAGTGAAAAAAAGTGGTAAATCTTTGAGTATAGGTACCCAACACTCTTCTAAATATGGCACTGTTTTGGGGCCGCCTTATGGCTAAAAGTCAGTTTTAACAGTTCTGCCAATTTACTTATTTAAATGTTTTTCCCAAAACACTTATGCAATTATTGTTCATCACTCATGTCTTGCATGTTAGTTTGTCCTATTTGCTGTACCCATGTTTTCAAACACTTGCTAAACAAAGCCCTGTGTATTTGCTTTCTCTTATTTCCCAGATTAAAGAATAGGAATTGAGTGCATTATAAGGTACATTATTGTGGACTCAAAAAACAAAAACAAATTGGTTGTGCTTGGAATTGCCTGAGATTAAAACATGCTCTCAGTGCTAATTTATACAAGAGGTGTACTTTCAGTCAGAAGAAGAGCTTTTGTGAAGAGGCTTTACTATGCAAACAACATAAAACCAAAGGGAATGGCTGTAAATAAGCAAGGTGTAGAGTAGACCATCAGTCTGTTGATTTCTAACTGGAAACAGTGGTGGATGAAACACAGACAAATGGCAAACTAATCTAGCTTCTTCTTTAACTCTTTCACATCCAGGGTAATTAAAACCGTTGTGACCAGTACAAATGTTAACATTTATACCGTAAATGGAAAAAAAATTGTAAAGCCATGCTGTTTTAGTTTGCCGTGCTATATATAGTATACCAAATATTTTTTTCAAAATAATTTTCCCCTAATTAGTACAGATGTGTAGGTTTTGATGCACACGAGTACTATTTGCTTGGTAAACAAGTATGTATATGTTAAATTGCTAGATAGTAGGCATTTTCCATGACAAGATTAATTGAGTAGGATGTACTGCGCTTAGTGATATCAGTGAATTTATTTAGCTGCTGCCCTCCAGTAATTTCCTCCTGCTGGAGGAAATAAAACGAATGTAAACAATTTGACTGGGATATGGTGCTGCTTACATACAATAGTGAAATAGGATGTAGCCTCTGGTTAGCATATGATAGGCTGTATAGTGATCGAGTGTTAATGTGCAAGAATCTGACCATAAAGCCAAGCTATAAAATTTTCCTCTTGTGAAGGTCAGTATACATGTTAAAAAGTGTGAGTGAAATTAATATAAAATTGTTATAAAGTGAATCGTGCTATATGTGATCAAATGTATAAAATTACAATATTGCCATAAAATACAAAGTAGTAAATATGTGGTATAAGCAAAAATGTGTACCGTGGGTGACTGTCGTGTCATTCACTAATTCATTTCTGAATATAATTATTTTCTAAATAATAGGTGACTATATGTTCAACAACCCCACCATTCTTCTTTTGGTGTAAACTTGATAGATTAAGTCCTTAGGCACATTCATATATATGTAACATCATCACTTATATGCCCCTCATGTAGCTCATACCCCGTGACATACACATAATCATCAAGGCAAGACAACCAAACTTAAAATGTCCTCATAACACCTCGAGAGGCTCTTGTGTTAGCATTTAGCCACCACCTGGTGGCGACAAATATGATGAGTAGTTGCTTCCAAAAAACTCTCTCAGGAAAAAATTCTAATCCTATATTTTGATAGTGCAAGTTCATAACAACACTGTTAATCCCTCCAGAAAGTGCTCTGTGCATACAAGAAGTTTCCTTTAGATCTTTTTGCAGTGCAAGGTACACGTGCTCCCCTCTAGGTCCCCTCCTTACCACAACATGCCACCCCTGCAGGGGTAAAGCGCTCGGACGTGTCTCCGGTTGACAAGTGTGTCCTGGTGGGCGGCCTTGTCCCGTGCTTTGACTCTGTTTGTAGGGACTTGTCACACTCTTCAGGACTTGCTTGTATAATATTTTTCAGCAGATTTCTGTTTCTCTCTGAATCCTGGCTCCTCTTCGCTCCTGAGTCCTGTTGCCAGCAGCCAGCCCACGCACAACCCAGGAGCTGAAGGAGTTGCTGCAGAGCACACTCGATCGCTATACAGCCTATCATATGCTAACCAGAGGCTACATCCTATTTCACTATTGTATGTAAGCAGCGCCATATCCCAGTCAAATTGTTTACATTTTCCATGACAAGGTTTATGTTAGGCTAGCCATAGACATTAGACATGCTAGCAATAGACATTAGACATGCTAGCCATAGACATTAGGCAATATTCATCAGATTTTCAAAAGATATACAGTATCTCATGAACAATTTTTAATTGATTAATGATTTAATCCACTTTAAACATTGTACGTTTATAAAATATACATGCAGTGATAGCATACAATATTACCTCTGCCAGGTTGAGCAAGTCGCTAGAGCAGGGTTTCTCAACCAGGGTTCTGTGGAACCCTAGGGTTCCTCCAGAGATTGCTAGGGGTTCCTTGAGCTATGGTCAATTTCTACCTCTCAGATAAATTCCCAATGATACCATTGATCTTTTTAGCTATCTGTAAGGGGGTAATTCTTCTTAATGACCACAAGTGTAAGGAGCATTCTTCCCATTGATCATAACACTAATGTATCATGAGTTGTCGATTTTTCATTTTTAGCAGGGGTTCCCCGAGGCCAGAGAATTATTTCAAGGGTTCTTTGTTGTTGAAAAGGTTGAGAAAGGCTGCGCTAGAGGTTTCTTAAAGTGGAACTTGAGGCTCTACAGTGAAAATGGGTGGACAGGCAGGGTTTTTAATAGAGAAGAGACATGCTTTCTCTCTTTGGCATTAAAGCTACTTGCCTACCTGTCTGCCCTGTACAGTAAGCTGCGCAGATGCAGCTCGCTGCATGTATTTGACAACGCTGAATCTGATGGAACTCCTGCGCATGTGCGGGAGTGACATCATCTCCGCCCTACCAATGGTAAAGGCCGGCGATCGAAACCTGGAAGCCGGTCACCCGAAGATGTCAGCGGCCAGCAGTGAGTTCCGGGGACGGTGTGTCACTGGATGCTAGGTGAGTATAGTTCCACTTTAAGTTCAAAGTTTTAATCTCTTTAGTTTCTTGATCAGGAGATCACTGTGTGGTTGTCTCAGTGATTACATGATCGAAAGCCAGTTCGCATTGTAAACAGTGGCCAGGAGCTGTCTATGACAAAGTAGCACAAACCAGTGCTGTGGATTTCATGCATATATGGGGCAGAATGATGTACTCCACTGATGTGCTACCCCATATAAGTGTATGGCTGGTGGCAACAGATTAAGCCTTGCTTTCAAGTATCTAAAATGTATACAACTGCCAAAATTGCAAAAAATATACATGCAAAAAACATTTTTCGTCCAACATAACATGGCAAAGAAAATGTTTTTTTACTACAAGTCTAAAAGTTCTCAGGAGGAAAACATGAGGAACAGGAGGAAACAGGAGGAAAACATAATGTTCAGCTCACGGCAATACTCTGGATGACACTAGGACTAAACAGAACAGCAAAAAATACCCGATAAAAGGGACCAAACCCTTCCTCACTTTATCTAAAACAAAAAAGTTTGGGCTGAAATTTTCAACTTTAAAATTGTAGTGATAGATACATGTTGGCTTGCACTGCTGACCTTCTTTATTGCTATTCTTTATTATAGGTATTTACAAAGCACCAAGAATTTTAGGGAGAGCTTTACTTATTGAACTTTGACATCAGGACCTGCCTTAAATGAGCTTATAATCCAAGGTCCCTACCTCACATGCATACATGAATGCACCCACATACTAGGGCAAATTTAAACAGGAGTACCTGGAGGAAACCCATACAGGCACAGGAAGAGCAGACAAACTCAATGCAGATAGTGTCCTGTCCAGGATATGAACCAGGGATCCCAGGGCTGCAAGACATAAGTGCTAACCACTAAGCCACAATGCTGCCCTTTATATTCAATATTTTCAGTTACTGACCTGAAACAAGGAGCAGGATACATGGGAGTATCAATGTGAAAACTCCTAATTTGCATATTGGTCCTTAATCGGTATACTTAGCCTATTTCTCTCTTCCATACTGCAGGGAGAAATGTCACCATCCTTTTCAACGGGATCATGGGGAATGCTGGGTACCTGAAATCTTGTGAGATTACACCCCAGCACAGTGTAGATGTGTTTGTGAGACTTTGGGTATTCAGCATTTTCCCAGGATCTTGCCAGAAGGATGATGACCTACCTCTCTTGCCTAGGCACCATGGGCGGAAGCTGGGGGAAAGCTTAGTATAATTAATCATTTTCTCTACCTAAAGTTTTTTTTTTCTTTTTTTATAGTAATGCTGCTTTTAATGGTGGGAAGAGGGCCCTAAAGCAGGCCTTGCATTTTTACTGCAATATCCACTATAAAGACCAGCATGGTTTGGAGAATAATTTTTTAAAAAAAAGGTTTGTAGCTTTAAGTAAAATGATAAAGCAAAGGCCACAGTGAAATCCTTAAAAGAAAAACTGTTGCGCTATCCCTTTAAGAGTATCAGTGAAGAACAGTTCACATTACCAAATTAACATGTGTATAATAATTCACTATACATATGCTCTATAAAAACAAAATGTCACACAATGTGCATCAGTAAAGTGAACTTTCAAAACTGAATTGCGAAGGAACCAGAAAGCATAAACATGGAATTTGATAGGTTTGTTCTCCACTCGTGGGGGAGCAACATTAAAAGGGAAATATCCTGGATGGAGACCCAGTGGATTATTGCCATGAAAACATATTGTGTGCTTGGGCTCAACGTCGATTAGGATCTGAACTGCTTTATAAACAATAGTTGAGCTTCTGAGATATCTGTTTGCACAATTTTGTGTATATTTTTTATGTTTGTATATTCTGTGGTCTCATTGGAGATCTATATATATTTTTATATGTACTGTATGTGCTGATTAATTGATCTGACAAATATTTTCTTTACCTGTGATATTTTTTAACCCAATATAGCCCAAATTGTGGTGGTTTAGTCATAATATATTATTTGACCACTAGATGTGGCTGGGGGGCATTCATGCTAAGTACATTTAGGTAGGTTTTAGTAAAGATTATGATTGCAATCAAGGACCCTTGATATAAAAACAACTGATTTGATTCATTCCAGCAGCCAACTTGGAAGGGGCAGGGACCTCTGCAATGTTGCAGTCCCGCTAAAAATCGCTGATCGCCGCCATTGCTAGTAAAAACAATAATTAATTAGGAGTGTTTTATAGAAGAAAGTAAAAATATTGTTTTTTTTATTCAAAATTGTTGGCCTTTTTTGTTTATAGCGCAAAAAATAAAAAACGCAGAGGTGATCAAATACCAACATAAGAAAGCTCTATTGGGAAAAAAGGACATCAATTTTATGTGGGTACAACGTCGCACAACCGTGCAATTATCAGTTCAAGCAATGCAGTGCCATATCGCGAAAAATGGCCCGGTCAGGAAGCAGGTAAAGCCTTCTGGAGCTGAAATGGTTAAAGAGGTATTAAAGGTTCGGCTTTAAAAAAAAGCAAAAAAAAAAACCAAACATGTCATACAGTGTTAATTAATGAATGTCATAAGTGTAAATTTAGATTTAGTTTTAGTCATAGTCTTTTGACTAAAATGTCATTTTAGTTTTAGTCATATTTTAGTCATCTGAATTGTCTGAATAGTGTTACTTTAGTCAAGGAAAGTATTGTAGTCAACAAAATGAACACTGATGTCATATCTGTTCTGTGCAATGGTTTTGCACAGAGCAGCCCTGATCCTCTTCTGCTCGGGTCCTTTGCCAGCGCTCCTGGCTTCTCTCTGATGACTAGTGCCCCCAATAGCAAGCTGCTTGCTATGGGGGCACTGGTGCATGCTCACTCCTGAGCACTGCTCTATGCATCTACAAGCTCCGCCCCTGCTCTCTCCTCATTGGCTGTGATTGACAGCAGTGGGAGCCAATAGCTCCCCCTGCTGTCTCAGCAAATGAGGAGAGGGAGTACTGGGACAGCTGAAGCGCTCATGCACATCGCTGGATCGAAAGGGGGCTCAAGTGAATATTAGAAGGGGCTGTGGGGGGAGCAGCATACAGAAGGTTTTTTAACTTCATGGATAGATTGCATGAAAGTAAAAAACCATCAGGCTTTACAACCACTTTAAATGGTACTATGTAGTTTGTCTGCTTCCTCCTTGTGTCTGTGACCACATTTGTGTGCTGAGAGTGTGTGCTGAGACTGCTATAGGTTTCAATAAGACAACCATCTAAACAGGGAGCTGCATCCAGTAGAATTATTATTATCACAAAGCACTGAGGACCTCACTAAATAGAATTAATTTCCATCTGGTAAGGAGATGGATATGCATTTGGGTGGTAGAGCACTGACGGGTCCACAGTTTGCTCTTACAGTGTTAACCAGTGGCATCCCACTCATAAAGGGCGCAGGAGCACCGCTCCCCCTAATCCATGCACCAGGTCCCTAATCTACATGCAGGGCGTCGGACGCATGGATTTCTGTCAGGAACCATGAATCAGACCAAGACAGAAGTGTGGTAAAATCACACTTCTTAATAAAAAGGTAAAATGATATATACAGAGTACATGTGGTCAAAACATAGCCAGGGTTTGGTAATCAGAGCGGATAGTCAGAGCAAGCCAGTGAAACAGGAGTCCAGAGATTGGCAAAGTCAAACAACTGGCATGCAGGGTCAGGAGCCAGGAGGAGAGTCAGCTGAGCAGGGTCTTGAATCCAGGAATCAGAAGGGAACGTCAAACAGGCAAAGTCTTTCACAGGAAAACACAGCAGAGATTTCTCCAGAGATGTTGACCAAGGCCAAGGCATCTGCGATCTGATCCAGGCAGTTTATATAGCAGCAGAGCTGGCTTAATAAGGTAGGATATGATCATCAGGTGAGACAGAGTGGAAGCTGAGACTGGCAATTAACCCACAGCTGAGCAGCTTGCTCTGGCAGTACCTCCTCAACAACCCCCCCCTCAGGGGACCACCAGGTTTGAGGGGAAAGTGTCTATGAAATCATGGAGGAGAACAGGAGCATGTACGTCTGAGGATGAGACCCAAGAACTCTCCTCTAGACCGTACCCTTTCCAATGAACCAGGTGCTGTATGCTCCCAAGGAACCTACGGGAGTCAATGATAGCTTGCATTTCATACTCCTCTTGGTTCTCAACCTGAACAGGATGAGGACATGGTACCGAAGTGGTGAAGCAGCTGCATGCCAAAGGTTTGAACAAGGAGACATGGAATACATTAGAAATTTGCACATTAGAAGGCAAGCCTAAAGCGTAAGCCACTGGGTTGATCTTGTGGAGAATACGGTTCCACAATTCAGTGAGGGAACTCGGAGTCGGAGGTTGTGAGAAGGCAGCCAGACCCTCTCCCCAACTTGGTAAGAAAGTGCAGGTAGGCGTCTGTAGTCTGCAGGGCATCTGTACCGATCATTGGCACGTCACAAATAATCCTGGACCTGTACAAGTGGAACAAAGACCACGGAGATGGTCCTTCAATGCAGGAATTCTCTGAGGAATAAATGAGTCAGGCAACATGGCTGGTTGGAAACCATAATTCGCCATAAATGGAGACAATCAGGAAGCGTTACTGACGGCACTATTGTGAGCAAACTCTGCCCAAGATAACAGTTCAGACTAGTTATTATGGTGGTCATAAATATAGCAACCTAAAAGGAGGGCGTGACCGGAAGCAGACCTGGATGGCAGCTTGATCCTCTGCTCTCTCTTGGTCCGCTAACTACATCTGCCTTTCAGGGAAAAACCTAATTCCATAATGGGCAAATCCAAACACGCCCATTCTGCTTAAGCCCGGGGATCTTCTCAGCCACTGTCAGAAGGGACATCCAGCAGAACTACCAAGATGGCGCCGATGGTCTCCTCTGATGGCGCCGGGACTCTGCCATAATCCTATCCCCTCCACTAGCTACGTAATTGGGCTCCATTCGAGCTCCAACACTCTCCAGGGAGGCAGCATGATACATCGGAAGCCCTGGGAGCAATGAGTTAGGGGAGCTCCATCTGCCTCACTAGGCTGCTCTCCTGAAATGTACACGCAGTGTACTGGAGCCTTCCTGTGGCTATTGCGGATGGCGTTGGATCTGTGCCTGGGGTATGATGGACCTGGCTCCCCTGGCCCCTCAGAGGACTCAGATGATTTCCCGACCCTCCCAAGCCCGCATAGGCCCCGGCTGTCTCCAGCACCCATCACAGGCCTCTTGGAGAAATATCCACAGGCATCGCTCTGCACCCCCTGCTCCCCTTCTCGCTCCAGGGACCCAAGTGCAACTAAATGGACACCTGAATCGGCCATAACATATGCACAGATGGTGGGATCTCCTCCAGAGGCACACCAAGATGGCTCCAATAGGCTAAAAACCCAAGGTACCCCAGAGTGGTATGATCCATGGGACACACCACCGCAACCTGTCCCTGCTGCTGAACCTGCAGGCTTGCAGAGCTCCAAACGCCCATCTCAGCCCACACACCAGACACCTCAACATGCAGCCCTAGATCCGCTACCTCCACTCCTACCATATATGCTCATCTGCCTACAAGCCATACCGACCAAGGACGATTTCAAACAACTAGTTGAGGTTGTTAAATCTACCTGCCGGAAGGAAATCCAAGTCCTCCACGCCAACTTTAAACATCTGGCGGATAGAGTGGAACTAGCAGAAGAAGAGATTCAGGAAACAAAATTGGCAGTACACCGTGCCCAGATCCAAGGGGCAGACCATCGTACCATGCTCAAAGATATGCAACGCCACCTGGAGGACCTGGACAATAGAGGTCGCAGGAATAACATTAGGGGAGGGGTCTCCCTGAAGCTGAAGGTCCCGAAGATCTAGAATCCACCCTACAAACACTGTTCAATGACATCCTAGGTGAACCTCGTTCCAAACCTATTGCGATGGACAGAGCTCATCGTGCCCTAACACCAAAAGCTCTGGCCTTTAAACCGTGTGATGTCATATGTAGAGTGAACTCCTTCCCCTTGAAGGAAGACATTATGCACAAAGCATGCACCCTATGCAGGGTAATTTTTGATAACACCCCAGTTCAAATATTTCCTGACCTCTCCTGAATTACCCTCCAGAAGCACAGATTGCTTCAACCCCTATTGCGCTCACTACAAGAAAACGTTATCACTTACCAATGGGGTTTTCCTTTCAGCCTCACAGCAAAGCATCAAGGCAAACCTGCTATCCTACGCTACCCTGGAGACATCAATACCTTCTGTAACATCCTCGAAATTCCAGCTCCTCTACTTCCAGAATGGGACTTGGTCTCTATTTCACCTCCACCACCTATGGTCTGGTAGCAGGTACAACTCCACAAGAGGTCCCGGAGACCCCACACACAACCACCAAACCCAGAAACAACTGACTAGCCCGAAGTAATCCATAGACAGATGTGCCTGTTTATTTCTCAATTCTTTCTCCCTTTTCTTCTAGCCTACAATTTTTTCAACCTATAGTCATCATATCCACTTAAATAGACAATTGTCTGCTTAGATAACAGCCGTAAGTTTTGTTTTTCTTTTTTCTAGAGCTTCACCCTTCTTTGATCTGGACATATGGGGTATACCTCCACAGAGACTAGATTTTTGTATACAAATAGCTGATTACGTCTACTAACTGTTTTGGGTTAAAGGTATTTTTTAACGAAAGGCTTGAAAGTTATCTGTTCTAGGCACCTCAAGATCTGGCTATATGTTATGTTATGTTTTCCTCTGTGCACCTGCTTTAGATAATGAAAATTATATGGGCCTAACTCTCTAGAAAACTGAAAACGGCCGATCGCTGGTTACCTACCCCCCTTGGGTTTTTCCCTCTATAGTTCCATTTACACTAGTTGACTCTGTGTCACATTTCTCCACTGTGACTCCTATCTCCCCAGACTTGAAGGGCCCCCACTTCCATTTTGGTTTGGGCTCCGGCTTGGGTGGATACTTAGGAACTCTACCAGACTCGCATTATGAGCTAGGCTAAAATGTATAATGCATTAGACAATGTGTGTCTTGGTTCTAACCTTCTCTCTTTCCACCATTCTCTCTTTATCTATGTAGCGCTGCCCTCTTGAGGGTTGCTTAAATAATCAATTCCTCCTTGCATCTCTCCATTCTGAGAGTCCTCCACCACTCCCTGACACTCTGGGTTCACTCATATTGCAAGGTTCCATTAGCAATTGTTCTGTTTCAGTAATGGAGACCGCAACACAGATAGAGTTAGAAATGTTTACTTAACTCTTATTTCTGCAAGAAATAACAATCTCGAAGTAACAGAAATATCATAATACTTCACATCAACAAGTTAAACTTATGGTTCTAGTGAGCAAAGGGAATAGATAAGGTGTTAACTTCCATCACTCCCTGTATTCTCCAAGAACAACAAAAGTTGAAAGGAATACAGTACCTCCAATTGAGTTTAAACAATACCCAAGTGTTCACTGGAAAATAGATGTTATCTATTAAAGCTGAGAAGGGAAATAATACAGTAATATCCTTTACCAAATAGATGCCCTAAAGGGTAAATTCAGATAACAAGGTTCAATAAGGCACAAATAAAATATATTCACTTAGCAGTTAACTTACCATTATATGAATACACTAGGTAACTAGGTAACTATGAATTTCTATTTAAATTCTCCTGTTCTAGCTCAGAGAGTTCTTAGGAGATATAGTAGTTCCAAATATGTAGCCCTGAGTAGATTACTGGGGAGAGGATCAGTAGATGAAGTTGTAATAATCCTGTCTTGCAGTGTCCAAGTAGTCTTCTGCCGGCTATAAGAGTGAGTTAGGTACCTAAAAACACTGTGTCCTTCCAATCACTGAGATGAGGCACAAAAAGGGTTAAATTCCACTGCACTAAATAGCCTTGTAGTGATCACTGACTTCTTGAATAAACTGGTCACAAACGGCAATCCAGTGTATATAAACGGTAATCCAAAAGGTAATAAAGAGATGCTGCATAGACAGTATAAGTACTCTTATGTGTGGGCCTGAGCCCGCTCACCAAATCCAAATGGCTGTATGTAGACAAATGATCTGGCACTCAGATGATGATGATGGTAATGCTGGGACCGTTCACACTGGCTGCTTGCTCCTGGAAGGTGGATAGCATCCGCTACACTCCTTGCAGCTCTCCTGGATCGCTAGGTAAGCGAAATAGTATTAGAATCGGAAGGCTAAGGGTAGAGACGGACCTAACTACGTCGATGGCGTCGTCAGTATGGATCGCTAGGTCCTCTCGACGTTCCTCACATCGCCGA
>BLSH010427562.1:112734-124844 GCA_018402905.1 Glandirana rugosa | reverse complement strand
TGAGGTGTGGTAGACAATTTCTTTGATTTTGCAGGGGTCCAGAGCCGGCTAGGAGTAGAAGGAACCTAGCCTCCAGATGGAGGAAGAGGAAACATATCTCCCTCAGGCAAGGGTGGAAGGTTTAAACCTTTAACGAAAGTGTCTCCTTCCTGGAGGTTACGGAGGCTATATTGGGTTCCATCACAGGTGACAATAAGGCGGAAGGGAAAACCCCAGTAGTACTGGACACGGTGGTGCTGTAGATGTGCCGTAATAGGATGTAGATTCCTACGCTTGGCCAGAGTGATGGGAGACAGGTCACTAAAAATCTGAATTTTTGCCCCTTTGTATTCAAGCTGAGATTTATTGCGTGTAGCCAGAGACCGGGCTTCCTTACTGTCATAATAATGGAACTGAGACAATCACGTCTCTTGGTCTAGCTCCATCCGGAGGCTTAGGGCCCAGTGACCTATGTGCCCAGTCCAAGCGCCAGTCAATGTCCACAACTGCAAGAGCAAGTGTATTGAAAAGGCCTAAAAGATAAGGGCGTAGGTTATTGTCTCCAATAGATTCAGGTATGCCCCGAAAGCGTAGGTTTTGACACTTCTCCCTGTTCTCCAGGTCCTCTTGCTGTATCCGGAGTCTGGAGTCTTAGGTTAGAGTTTTCCTCTTCCAGTACTTTCACATACTGGACCAGATCATCCAGCTTGTTTTCCAGGGCGACTGTCCGTTCTCCAATCTGGGTGATCTCCCCCCTTAGTTCCTGAGAGATCTTTCTCACCTCCGCCGCTTACGGCGTAAAGTGTTGCGTAAAGTGGCGTAAAGTGTTGCAGGAGGGTCTGCAGATTCTCATCTAAGATGGCTGAGGTCAGAATGGCCTGAGGAGGGTTGGAATCTTTGTCAGAGGTGGCTGTAGTGTTCTGCGTAATGACAGTTTATTCTGCCCCCCACCGCATGCACACACGAATAGACTGTATTTTCGTTAATGATATGACGCTTCGGCCACTAGATCTGTACAAATACTGCCAATCTCCTGGTCTGACCACGCACCCATCCTACTCACATTGGACTTGGAAGGCCCAAACTTTAGGCCATGCCAGTGGCATTTAAACAACCTGCTCCTCCAACACCTTCCAGTCCGAACTAGAAGACACCCTAAATTGTACTTTGCTGAAAATAACACTCCCGAAACTCCATTATCTATCCTTTGGGAGGCTCACAAGGCGGTCTTTAGGGGGCGCTGTATAGCCCTCTCTTCGGCCATGAAAAGGAATGCCCAGGCCAATAGACTACACGCTGAAAGGGAGCTCAGAGCCTTGGAAAGTCGTCTACAAATGATTCCATCTATATCCACGCTTAGAAAGATTATTCGTCTACATATGACTTTTAGGGATCTAGCCCTGGGCCAGGTTGGAAAAGCCCTGATTAGGCTTAAGCAGGTATATTATGACAAGGGCAATAAGGCACACTCGCTTCTAGCCAGAAAATTGTTGGAGCGTACCCAGTTGACGACCCCACACCAGATTAAAGATAGGGGAGAATCTCTGCTGCCTCACTCACGGGATACAGTGAGCACATTTGAGGAATTTTATGCAGAACTATACAATAATCCTCGTATCCACCACTCCCCTCTCTCCTCGGAGATGATGGAGAAACTGTAGCAGTATCTGGCGAGTAGTGGGGTTCCTAAGCTCCAACGTACGGATCTAATTTCACTTAACGTTGATATTACGGAGGAGGCAAATTACGTTGACTATCAAAAACCTATTGTCTCGCAAATCCCCTGGCCCTGACGGCTTACCATATGAGTACTACAAAACCTTCCTCCCCTTGCCGATCCCCCATATGTGCAAACTATTCAATGCTTTTATGCGAAAAGCTCATGTACCCCCCGACATGCAGAGATCCTTCCTTACATCCCAAAACCGGACAAGGGCCCCTCCCTGTGTGCCAGTTGTTAGCCCATAGCTCTCAAATTCTGACTTGAAAATCTTCACCAAACTGCTCTCAATTCGGTTAAATGCGGTACTGCCCTCTCTGGTGCATAAAGATCAGGGGGGATTAGTTTCTCTATGTCAGGCGGGGGACAATACCAGAAAGGTTATAGACTTAATAGAGGTGGCAAACAGAGATGGACGGGAGGCTCTGGTGTTAAGCCTAGATGCGGAAAAGGCATTTGATTGCCTTGGCTGGCCCTTCCTGCTTGCTACGCTACAATACATGGGATTCCAGGGACCATTTCTTCGAGCTGTCAAGCATCTCTATAAAAAACCCAACCTCCCAAGTTAAGACTCCATTTGCTCTTTCTTCTTCGTTCCCTGTTGCCAATGGTACACGCCAGGGGTGCCCACTCTCACCTGCACTATTTGCCCTGTGTGTGGAACCCCTGGCGGCGTCCATTCGCAATAAACCGGACATTCGAGGTATACCTGTTAGGGGGAGGGAATTTAAATCATCGCTTTTTGCAGATGATTAATACTAACCCTAGATCCTTTTAATAAACCTGTGGATTTACCACTCTTTTCTTTTCTTTCTTTTATTATATAGAATCACACACATCAATGGTGTCACTATAATACTCTGCTGTGTTATTATACGTTTACAATGTCTCAACTTGCCCGATACATGATCCTATGCAACGTTGCAATTTCGTTATTCTGTATCATTTATGTTATTATATATCTCTAATAAAGCTTTTATTGGAAAAAAAAATACTAACCCTGATCTAACCTAGGATCTCCCTACTGAATCTGCATAAGGAGCTGGAGACATATGGCTTCCTGTCCGGTTTTAAAGTAAATGCCTCAAAATCTGAGGCTCTCCCCGTTAATATACCAAAAGCTGAAGTGAACCACTTGAGGTCTAATTTTCCCTACAAGTGGAAAACGAAAACCTTGAAATACCTCGGGATTTCCCTTACCCCATCCTTCGCAACCCTATACCAGGCAAACTTTCCCCCATAACACGTGGCGAGTTAGTGAGGAAGTGGAGGAATTACCATATCTCTCTTTTAGGACGCATTGCCTCAGTTAAAATGGTTATTCTCCCTAAACTCCTCTACCTATTCCGAACACTTCCCATACCGATTCCCTACGCGGCCCTGCGAAGACTACAGGCAGATATGATTAGATTTGTATGGAACTATAAGCGTCATAGGATACCTACCTCATTGCTACTAGCATCGAGGCGCGACGGTGGTCTTGCGTTCCCAAATTTCATATTTTACTATCAGGCTGCCCAATTATGAGCTTTAATTTCCTGGTTCCCAAAAAATATGGCTAGCACCGGTCCATCCAAATAGCTTGCTGTGGGGTATGAAAGCTGAGATTGAAACAAGTAAGTTGCTGGGATCAATGTCCCATTTACGGTCACTTTCGCTCAAAGTCTCCCACGAACATGAGCTTAAATCTGAAAAACCCCATCTATGCTTACCACTCTACGGGGCTTGGAGGGCGGGACTGGCATGCGAGAGATATCCCAATACAGCAATTTCTCTCAAAGCTCAGATTAAAACCAATCTGTCACACATATTTCAAATATCAGATCCATATGTATGGACTAAATATGGGATTAAATTAATCTCACAAATAGTCTCACACCAATCTTTCATTTCCTTATCCCAACTCTCGCTCCTATACAATGTACCTACACATTATCTTTTTCAATACTGGCAGCTATCTCATGCTTTCTCTGCACAATTCCCAAATTCCTCTTGCACCATGATTGAATCAAAACTCGAAAAAATACTTTGAACAAAATGTGTAGAGAAAGCAACATCCCATCTTTAGTCTCATCTTCTGTTTACAGCCATTAGAAAAGCTTAGGAGCTACTGGCAGTATGACACTCTACTTTAAATAATGAAGACTGGGAGGAAGTCTGGGATCTTCCTTTCAACTCCCTTGTCTCTATGCGAGACCGTTTAGTTCAGTTTAAAATAGTTCACAGAGCTTATCTTAAGCCTTATAGATTACATGAGATATACACAACCGTCCCACCTAATTGTTGGTGGTGCCATATTTTACAGGGGGACTTTATACACATCTTCTGGCACTGTCATATAATCAGGAAATACTGGGAGGAGGTGTTAGACATGATTGAGTTGGTCTCATCGATTTCGATTCAACCATCTATAGAGAGACCTGTTTACTGGGATGTTGGCGTTGACTGTGGCAGGGAGAACACTAATAGGGATACTTTTGTTTTATGCAAGGAAAAACATTGCTATGCAATGGAAAAAATCTACTCCTCCGTCTCTGATCCAATGGAAGAATTTGGTAAATAGTTCCCTCTCTATGTATAAAGATACTTATATAAACAGAGGTTGTCCTCTGAAATATAAGAAGGTGTGGAAAACTTGGTTTTTAATGTCCTCAATGGCTTGAGTTAGGGAGGAATTTGAATTTGAGCAGCACCTGTCTATGTCTATGTTTGTTTTTGTGTAGGTAATTTAATTACTGTATGGTTTTTCTTATAGTAAAATAATAAAGATTAAAAAAAAAAAAATCCGAAAAATCCCTGATGACTTTGTTCCTATATAACCCCAGACTGCCTGCCAGCCTCACCCATCAGATGTCATCACCATGGGCCATAAGGAACCTATTCCCACCCCACATTGCTGCATCAAATCTCGAAGAACATTGTTAATGAATTCCTGAAAAACTGCCGGAGCGTTGCAAAGACCAAGCAGAATTACAAGGTATTCGTAATGGCCTGTCCTGGTATTAAACACAGTTTTCCACTCATCACCCTCCTTGATCCTCACGAGATTGTATGCCCCTCTCAGATTAAGCTTCGTGAAAACTGTTGCTCCCTTGAGGCGGCCAAATAACTCCGTAATCAATGCAATCGGATAGGCATTCTTAATCGTGAAGCGATTGAGACCCCTATAATCATTACAAGGTCTCTGTTCTTTTTTCACAGAGAAGAAGCCAGAACCAGCAGGAGACGAGGATTTGCGGATGAACCCTCTAGAAAGTGTGTCTGTGACATACTCCTTCATGGCTTTATCCTCTGAGACAGACAAAGGGTAAATCTGGCCATTAGGGAGTATGGCACCAGGTTGAAGGTCAATTCCTCTGGCAGGAAGGAGAGTGAAGAGGTACACAAGACCTTAGCCACTTTCTGAAAACATGTCTTACTGCATTGTAGTGACCAGGAAAGAACCTCAGCACGAAGCCAATCAAAAGAGGGGTTGTACCTCTGTAACCAAGGATAACCAATAACCACCGAAAAATGAGGAGAGGAAATGACTTGGAATTGGATTATCTCATGGTGAAGAGCCCCTACGGACATGGTCAACGGAGCAGTCTCATGAGTCACCTGGGCAGGCTGTAGAGCTCTCCCATTAATAGCCTCAATGGCAAGTGGAGTAGCCCGAAGCTGCAGCGGGATCGAGTGCTTAGACACAAAGGCACTATCTATGAACAGGCCTGCAGCCCCAGAATCTATTAGAGCCTGTATCTCGATGAACGACTCAGACCAAGAAAGGGTAACCGGAACCAGGGGCTTAACCTTCTGGATAACTGGGGACGTAACAACACCACCTAAGGTCTGTCCCCTACAGGACCTCAGGTGCAGGCTTTTCTCAGACGGGTAGGACAAGACTTCAAAAAGTGACTTGCCTGGCCACAATAAAGGCACAATCTCTCCCTCCTTCTAAAGGCTCTCTCATCCACACAGTGACGTGTGAAGCCCAACTGCATGGGATCTACTTCACTGACAGTCTCGGAACTAGGAGGCACGCGTGGGACTTCAAAGTCTGGAGCCAAACATACAGGAGGCTTCCACAAGTGCTCCTTAAAGGAAGGTTTCTCTCGTAGTCTGGAGTCAATGAGAATGGCAAACGTGATCAACCTCTCCAGCTTAGTAGGTATGTCTCGGGCTGCTATCTCATCTTTGATGTTATCCTAGGGACCATGAGAAAAAGCCTACTGTCAGGAACGATGAATCAGACCAAGACAGAAGAGCAGTAAAATCACACTTTTTGATAAAAAGGTAAAATTATATAAACAGAGTAAATTTGGTCAAAACATAGCCAGGGTTTCCGTAACCAGAGCGGATAGTCAGAGCAAGCCACTGAAACAGGAGTCCAGCGATCAGCAAGGTCAAACAAACAGCATGCAGGGTCAGGAGCCAGGAGGAGAGTCAGCCAAGCAGGGTCTTGAATCCAGGAATCAGAATGGAACGCCAAACAGGCAAAGTCTTTCACAGGAAAACACAGCAGAGATTTCTCCAGAGATGTTGACCAATGCGAAGGCATCTGCAATCTGATCCAGGCAGTTTATACAGCAGCAGAGCTGGCTTAACAACGTAGGATATGATCATCAGATGAGACAGAGTGGAAGCTGAGACTGGCAATTAACCCGCAGCTGAGCAGCTTGCTCTGAGAATAAGAGCTGAGCCCAGCCCTGACAATTTCAATGTGGGTTTTTTGAAGCACATGAATAGAGCTTGAGGCTCTGATTGGCTTAAAAAGGGTGGACTCGGGGTGCAGAGCACTGCGCCCCGACACCATCCAGTTGTGTGACATTAGTGAATTAATATTTGCTAATGTCTTCCTGCTTCTCCTCCCGGCCAATCAGGAAGCGGGTCCTGAGATCCAATTAGCCAGGGATTCCTGGCCAATCGGGTCTCAGGACTGGCTACCTGTTCGATCAGGTGGAGAAGCAATGTCTCCGGCTCTTCCCTTCGCAAGCTGCAGGCCATGTGCAGCGAGGAGTAGCAACAGCCTCTTCCAG
This sequence comes from Glandirana rugosa, assembly GCA_018402905.1. Classification (NCBI taxonomy): domain Eukaryota; kingdom Metazoa; phylum Chordata; class Amphibia; order Anura; family Ranidae; genus Glandirana; species Glandirana rugosa. The sequence continues at coordinate 118,127 of BLSH010427562.1, read as the reverse complement.
GAGCCCTATCCCGGATCCAGCACCAACACCACCATCTCATCATTGTCCTCCTCCGCATGCTTCTACTGCAGCAACAGTGAGAGGAGGCCGCTCGGAGCCAAGCAACAGCATCAGCCCAGGGGCTTTGTGGTCTCCCCCAAACACTGGCTCATCAAGTTTGACAGCTAAGAATAAGGTAAGGCCATGGATCACTGCCTTCCTGTCTTGCCGCACCCCCCAAAAAATTGAGCACAAGCCACCACTGGTGAAAAATACAATGGGTTACCGTTCAAAAAAAGCCTTGCTAAAAAAAATGTATTCGACACACATTCTTCTGGTATTGAAAATCTTGAGTTACCTACCGTATCTCGATATCGGACAAAGATAAAGCTCATATTAGACCATTCAGACTTCATCTTTTCCATTGCTTTTTCTAAGGAGTATTCTTTGCTTGCTGCTGCCCCAATCTGCTCCATCCTATAATTCACAAATGATATAAGGTCATTACACACAGTTTTGTGAGTGAAGGAACTACAAGTCCCGTTTTCCAGTGCAGCAGATAGCCTGTGGCTCAATGATTTCTGAGGGCACCGGTGAACACACTTGTAGTTAATTTATTCTTCCTAGAATTCTACAGAAATGTTTTTTTTTTTAAAGTTAACTTATACTAAAAAAAAATGATTTTGACAGGCAAAAACGACAACTGTCAGTATGTGCAGACTATTCTGCGTTTCCACAGTACCCTTAATTTAAATTTGTTTATGGGTTATGATAGCTGTATTCTATGTATTTACTTTGCAGTCTAGCTATATAGATCGATCAGTGAGAAGATGACTTGGTTGGCATTTATTCCCCTGGTTATTTCTGCAGTTTCCACCTTCCAGAATTAACTGTCAACCACATTATAGTTAACAGAAAATCATAGCAATCGGTCAGGTGAGAACAGAATGAACTCAGATGAAACTCTCAGGGGAAAACATCACTATCTTGGATCGAAAATGTGTGATGAATTGGCACAGGCTATAGGCTATCTTCGCTAGTTGTTTACTTAAGAATCCTTTTTCCTTTCCACATACGTAACTAATGCTGGCCTTACAAAGCAATATCAGCTCTTGTTCACTATTTACTTGGATGCTGAACAATCAAGATAATCTGGGTCAATTAGGCAACTTTTAAAAACTTTTAAAAAATATTCCAACATAAATAACTTTTGGACCATAGACTGCTCTAGATTAAAGAAAATAGGCAAAGATCTTTAGCTATTGACTTTGGCTATTGGCATTGGTTTGCTGCCAGTGTGCTATGTTGGCAAGCTTCAGCATCAATTTTCAAGTATAACAAAAAGGCATTTTTATTTTTATTTTTAGCGCTGGATAGAATAGTGAGTGGTTAAAATTACAGCCAGATATGTATTGACTGAACCAGCTGTTTTTTAAACCCTGATGAAGGGGTAGACTCTTAAGCTGGATTGAAATTTGGATCCATCTATGGCCATTCCTGTTCGACAGTAGTCAAACTAATGGTCAACTTCTGGGGAACTGAAATGTTTTAAAAGTTTCATTCAATCAGTGACTGTAATCAGCTGGAGCATTGATCAGTGTATGCTTACAGTGGGGGAGCCCTGGCTGTCAGAATACAATGGAGCAGCAGGAAGGTTTTGACCCACTAGCTAATTGAAAAAATACAACTTATTCAGTTCTGTTTTCACCTTACTTTTTGTTGCTGCCTGTGTTGCCATTAGGGAGATTCAACCTTTCTAATTGCCCTCATCATCATTGTGGTTGATAATTAAAGTGAGGATCAATCCTACATTTTTATTTTCCACCGAACAGGAATAAAGAGTAAATCTTCAAATTGGGAAGCTTGTTCCCACGACCAGGGGATTTTCTTCACATATAGAAAGATGTCCCCTTACATCCTGTGGAGCCTACAGGACAGGATGTGAAGGAAAATCTCCCTTATGAGACACATAATGCAAAAAAAAAAAAAAAATAGAAGTTTTAACCCTCCCCTACTTTGTTTGAAATAAAAAATAAAAAAATTGGATTTAGATGTTTAGATGCAAGCACCTTATTAAACATCATTTGTCAGACTGTGCCCATCATAGGAAGCAATAACAGCCCAGTGAAGCTTGTTTTTATATAAAATAATTTAAGAATAACTTACCTATCTATGAATTTAGACAATCCATACTCCAGCATATTAATGAGAGATGTATTGGGTTCTGGAGTGATATCAAATCCAACAATCTCACTTATCTAGAAAATAAAATCCTATAATTATTAAAGAATCTATTGGTGTGCAAGGCAATGACAATTCTGGATAAAAACTAGCCATAGAAAAAACATTATATTTTCAGGATCATGTCAATATTTTTGAAAGTTTGAAAATATGTTGAGCTAATTACTAGAAGAACAAGTGGTACCCTAACACTGCAAGGACTGACATCTGTACATGGCTATTCATTAGTCTACATTTTGTGTCCTGTAAATGTTAATACAGGGGGATCCACTTCTTGTCCAACTTGCATGATTCTATTTTAATTCTACCATGGTTACTTTCAGATTATAAAGATACCTAATAAATGTTAATTTTTACATAATCTTATGTGCAGTTAAAGTCCATCATTTAGTTTTCATTCGATATGCACTTGTACCTTTAGGATGTAGCACAGTTAAATATTAGGTGCTTATTGAGCCACAAGAGGCACAGGAAAACCCAGTTATTCCATGTTTGATAATTCATCATATTTTATTATCTACCTCTTGTGTTGAAGAATGTTGTTCTACCTAATAAAACAATGTTACTGCAGTTTATGCAAAGCTTTTGTTACCCATTTAATTGGATGTAATTTTGTCTGTGGATTTGGGGAGATGGAAGTAGGATTTTGATGGATTAGAGAGGAATGATTAGGTACCCTGATTTTAAAATATTGAATAATAATCGCAATGCAACATATTGGCAAATAACATCATGAAATGTTTTTATATTATCAGTCATAAATATAAAATATTGCTGGTGGTGAAAGCTTCAGACAATATTAATTGCTATGGTCCTCCCGGTCCTGGAAGTAATGTTGTAATGTAAGAACCCTCAGGCACAGCAGTGTCACAGGAAAGATGTAGCAGGGCAGGCACCACTTGCATTGGGGAAGGGGGGTAGTGGTAGTACTTCAAGGAGGCCAGGAGGCATGGCTGGAACCCTGGACTGTCTCTGGTCTTTCTGCTGGCAGTGTGTGCCTACTTTTAGTGTGGGTAAAATCATCATATTATTACTTAGTAAACAGTTTAAAATATTTTTAATTTTTTAATAGTGACCCTACAGGGGAAATAGGTACATAAAATATACATACAATAAAAGATAAACATATACAGATTAGGTAAACATGGTCCATATAGTGGTATGATCTGATGTTGTCTGTATGGTCAACATTTCGCCATTAACTTGGCTTCTTCAGGACCCGGACACATGACCAGTTTTTTTAAGTTACCTAGAACAGCTTAGTGCCCGTAACACATATTTATTGTACAACCCATGTATACTTGAACACAATAGTATATCAACCAATAAAGCTCGGTAGTAGGTCGGTCAGCCCAAATGCCTGGGGCGGGCATAGGAGCATACCAAGCACAAACACCACAGTGCGGATGGTAAAAAAGACAGCACTCCAAGATGAAAAGATGTATAAATCATATAAATCAAAGATTAAGGGTAAGTAATATATATCCAAGCAAAAAGAGCATCCAGCTTCATTGTTGTGAACTTACTTTGGTCAAAACGCAGTATAGAGTATGTGAACCCTTTTAAGTAAAACATTCAACAGGGTGTATAAATTATCTAGGGAAGATCTCCTGTTCAAATCTAGGACAAAACTACAGTCTGAATCTGTTCCACTCATTACTACGTACAACAGCCAACATTCTGTTCTTCGTCAAATTCTCCAAAAACATTGGTATATACTTAAAAATGATGCCACTTTAGGCAAACATCTTAAATATTCACATGAGATTACTTTTAAAAAAGCCAAATCCATTAACGACAGGGTTACATCTAGTCATTTTGTTTCCTCTCCTCATCTAGTATCTAATCTAATGGGCGCTTGGCCATGTGGTTCATGTGACTTCTGTGAATGGATCTTGGTAAAACAGGCCTTTTATCTTCTTAATGGCAAACTTCACCAAATCAAACATTACATTGATTCTTAAACTTCAGGGATTGTCTATAGCATGCTGAATGTGGGGGGCTATTATATTGGCAAATCTATGTACCAATTTTGGCAAAGAATAAGAGAATATGTCTACTACAACAGAAATAATTTACTGTCTACCCCTTTTGGGAGACATAGTGCCCTTAAACACAGGCATTACACAGGGATTACACTAGCATGAAGTTTTCAGCTCTTGAGCACATTCCTGAAAATCCCAGAGATGGGGATTGGGACAAGGTGATCCTTCATCGGGAAGCCAGATCGATTTTTTGTCTCAAGGCCACATGTCCGCCTAGCCTCAATGAGGCATTTGGCTTCAAGCCCTTTTTGTGAGAGGCGCTCTCTTATGGTGACTTTGTTTCTGCATTAGTTGATTATTTTGATCTACCTTCCCAGTTCTGCGCTCAGTCTGTCTCAAACAATTGATACTCTCTAATATGTATCCCCTTTGTCATGTAATATGGGGTACTTTGAGTCATATATTAATAAGTGATAATTGGCACATTATATGTTTTCACAAATTTCTTGTAAGAGTCTATGTTTTTTTTTTTTTACATAAACAATTTATTGAAAATATTTGAATATTACAGAGGTACAAATGCCTCTATGAACCATATAAATTTTTATAGATAGGTAACAACAGAACAGGTATAAAACATGTCTAAACATCTCTAAGTATCAAACACATTCTCCATTGGGGTAATGATGCCTAGATTTAGATACCCTAGGAGAAGGAGGGGAAAGCTATAGAACAAAAATAAAAAAAAGAATGAGGAACATGAAAGCCTTAGTAACCCTGGTCTATAGAAGAGCATATTTCTCCATGATTCCTCATATGAACTTTTTGAGCCTAAAGAGGAAATGCAGGGATAAGATACCAAGGGTCACATGACAATAAACTGCGATTAGCAAGCAACTCCAATTCTTCCAATCTCCTCCATCCGTGTCTCTCAATGGCAGGTAAAAATTAAGTGGGCCTCCTCGGGGTTAATATAGAAGAAAAAAAAAGGGAAAAAAAAGGGGGGAGTGACAAAGGAGGGGAAGGGAGGGGAAAAGCTATAGAACAAAAAAAAAAAAAAAGAATGAGGAACATGAAAGCCTTAGTAACCCTGGTCTATAGAAGAGCATATTTCTCCATGATTCCTCATAGTAACTTTTTGAGCCTTAAGAGGAAATGCAGGGATAAGATACAAAGGGTCACATGCCA
>BLSH010427562.1:72205-88283 GCA_018402905.1 Glandirana rugosa | reverse complement strand
TCTCCTAGTTCTATAGGGAGAGGTTCCTGCTGCTCCTGTAAGGGACAGATTATTGTTCTAAAATCATCGCCTACTGCTATAGGGTCAGGTTCCTGCTATTGCTGTAAGGGACAGATTATTGTTCTATAATCATCTCCTAGTTCTATAGGGAGAGGTTCCTGCTGGTGCTGTAAGGGACAGATTATTGTTCTAAAATCATCTCCTAGTTCTATAGGGAGAGGTTTCTGCTGCTCCTGTATGGGACAGATTACTGTTCTAAAATCATTGCCTACTGTTATAGGATCAGGTTCCTGCTGTTGCTGTAAAGGACAGATTATTGTTCTAAAATCATTGCCTACTGCTATAGGGTCAGGTTCCTCCTGTTGCTGTAAAGGACAGATTATTGTTCTAAAATCATCGCCTACTGCTATAGGGTCAGGTTCCTCCTGTTGCTGTAAGGGACAGATTATTGTTCTATAATCATCTCCTAGTTCTATAGGGAGAGGTTCCTGCTGTTGCTGTAAAGGACATATTATTGTTCTAAAATCGTCTCCTAGTTCTATAGGGAGAGGTTCCTGCTGGTGCTGTAAGGGGCAGATTATTGTTCTAAAATCGTCCACTAGTTCTATAGGGAGAGGTTCCTGCTGCTCCTGTAAGGGACAGAATATTGTTCTAAAATCATTGCCTACTGCTATAGGGAGAGGTTCCTGCTGTTGCTGTAAGGGACAGATTATTGTTCTAAAATCGTCGCCTAGTGCTATAGGGAGAGGTTCCTGCTGCTCCTGTAAGGTACAGATTATTGTTCTATAATCATCTCCTAGTTCTATAGTGAGAGGTTCCTGCTGGTGCTGTAAGGGACAGATTATTGTTCTATAGTCATCTCCTAGTTCTATAGTGAGAGGTTCCTGCTGTTGCTGTAAGGAACAGATTATTGTTCTAAAATCATCGCCTACTGCTATAGGATCAGGTTCCTGGTGTTGCTGTAAAGGACAGATTATTGTTCTAAAATCATTGCCTACTGCTATAGGGTCAGGTTCCTGCTGTTGCTGTAAGGGACAGATTATTGTTCTATAATCATCTCCTAGTTCTATAGTGAGAGGTTCCTGCTGTTGCTGTAAGGAACAGATTATTGTTCTAAAATCATCGCCTAGTGTTATAGGGTCAGGTTCCTGTTGTTGCTGTAAGGGACAGATTATTGTTCTAAAATCATCACCTACTGCTATAGGGGCAGGTTCCTGCTGTTGCTGTAAGGGATAGATTATTGTTTTAAAATCATCTCCTAGTTCTATAGGGAGAGATTCCTGCTGCTCCTGTAAGGGACAGATTATTGTTCTAAAATCATCGCCTACTGCTATAGGGTCAGGTTCCTGCTGTTGCTGTAAGGGACAGATTATTGTTCTAAAATCATCTCCTAGTGCTATAGGGAGAGGTTCCTGCTGGTGCTGTAAGGGACAGATTATTGTTCTATAATCATCTCCTAGTTCTATAGGGAGAGGTTCCTGCTGGTGCTGTAAGGGACAGATTATTGTTTTAAAATCGTTTCCTAGTTCTATAGAGAGAGGTTCCTGCTGCTCCTGTAAGGGACAGATTATTGTTCTATAATCATATCCTAGTTCTATAGGGAGAGGTTCCTGCTGGTGCTGTAAGGGACAGATTATTGTTCTAAAATCATCTCCTAGTTCTATAGGGAGAGGTTCCTGCTGCTCCAGTGAGGGACAGATTATTGTTCTATAATCATCTCCTAGTTCTATAGGGAGAGGTTCCTGCTGTTGGTGTGAGCGGTGCATTTCTGCACAAAAATAAAAAGTGCGTCTACGTTGCTTTTTAAAAAAAAAAAGAATAATAATTTATTATTCATTTTTTTTGTATTAATAAATAGTGCTACGTAGTACATTTGCGGCCAGAATGAGGAGAGCATCAAATAAGGGACATGGTCATGGTGCTGCTGGTGTTGGTGGTGTTGGTGAAGCTCCTGTTGCAAGGAGAGGATGTGGTTGATCTGTGCCAGCTACACACACAAGTGAAACATCTACCTCAGGTGCGAGTAGCCAACAGAATCTTCAACTTTATATGGTAGGCCCAAATGCCGGACAGGCATTGAACAACAGACTGATGAGTGGTTGTTGCCACTGAGCCTCAAGCCCGGCCTGGTGGTGTGCGATAATGGGCAAAATCTCGTAGCAGCTCTGGGCCTAGCCAGTTTGACGCACATCCCTTGCCTGGCGATGTGCTGAATTTGGTGGTGCAGAAATTTCGAAAAAACTACCCGGATATATCAGAGCTGCTGCAGAAAGTGCGGGCCATCTGTGCGCGCTTTCTGCGTTCTCACCTTGCTGCTGCTCGCCTGTCTGCGCTGCAGCGGAACTTCGGCCTTCCCGCTCACCGCCTCCTATGCGACGTGCCCACAAGGTGGAACTCCACCTTGTACATGCTGGAGAGACTGTGCGAGCAACAGCAGGCAATAGTGGAGTTTCAGCTGCAGCATGCACGGGTCAGTCGCTCTGCGGAACAGCACCACTTCACCCCCAAAGAGTGGGCCTCCATGCGAGACCTGTGTACCATATTGCAGTGTTTCGAGTACTCCACCAACATGGCCAGTGCCGATGACACTGTTCTCAGCGTTACTATCCCACTTCTATGTCTCCTTGAAAAAAACACTTCGGCCGATGATGGAAGAGGATGTGGCACAGGAGGAGGAGGAAGAGGGGTAATTTCCATGGTTATCAGGCCAGTCATTTACAAGTGGCTCGGAGGGTGGGTTCCTGCACCAGCATAGGCCAGGTAAAAAAATTTCAATCCAGGGCACAGTTCTGGAGGATGAGGAGGACCAGGATGATGATGAGGAGGAGGAACCGTGTTCACAGCAGGGTGGCACCCAACGCAGCTTGTGGGCATCACTGGAGCGTGGCTGGGGGGATATGGAGGACACAGATGATACACCTCCCACAGAGGACAGCTTGTCTTTACCTCTGGGCAGCTTGGCACACATGAGCGACTACATGCTGCAGTGCCTGCTCAATGACAGCCAAGTTGCCCACATTGTAACTTGTGCTGATTACTGGGTGGCCACCCTGCTGGATCCCCATTACAAGGACAACGTGCCGTCCTTAATTCCCTCACTGGAGTGAGATCGGAAGATGTGCGACTACAAGCGCACGCTGGTAGATGAGCTGCTGAGGGCATTCCCAAATGACACCTTGGGCTCAGTGGAAGCACAAGGCGAAGGCAGAGGAGGAGGAAGAGGTCGCCAACGCAGCTGTGGCACCGCCAGCACCTCAGAAGGCAGGGTTAGCATGGCCGAAATGTGGAAAAGCTTTGTCAGCAGCCCGCCACAACAACACAGCACCACCAGCTGATAGGCAACGTCTTAGCAGGAGGCAGCATTTCGGCAACATGGTGGAACAGTATGTGCGCACACGCCTACACGTACTGACTGATGGGTCTGCCCCATTCAACTTCTGGGTCTCCAAATTGGGCACATGGTCTGAGCTTGCCCTTTATGCCTTGGAGGTGCTGGCCTGCCCTGTAGCCAGTGTATTGTCTGAACGTGTGTTTAGCACGGCAGGGGGAGCTATCACAGACAAGCGCAGCCGCCTGTCCGCAGCGAACGTGGACAAGCTAACGTTTATTAAAATGAACCAGGCATGGATCCCACAAGACTTGTCTGTACCTTGTGCAGAATAGCCATTTAGACCGGCCTCACACAGCCATTGGTATACTTTTTTTTAAATATGTCTCAATATTTTGGGGGCTACCCCAATTAAGAAAAACAAAAACAAACAAAAAACAGTGTTGGCTACCTCCTCCTCCACTGCCACTTCCACCACCTACACTGCCATGGTCACGGCCTACTCAACCTCCTACTCCACATCCACCTCGTCCTCTATTTTTTATTTTTTTTATGTGATTTTAAGTTATTTCTATGCACATTTGTTTGCAGGGCACTTGTCCTACTCTTACCCCATTTTACTTCCTTTTGCAGTGCTCTAACCCTTTCCAGGACTTTTTTAGAGCCATTTTTGTGCCCAAAAGTTCGGGTCACCATTGACTTCAATGGGGTTCGGGGTCAAGTTCGGGGCCGAACTCAAACTTTTTCGGGAAGTTCGGCCGAACCCGCCGAACCCGAACATCCAGGTGTCCGCTCAACTCTAATCTTAATGCATTCTATGCATCATAATAAAAAAACCTCCTGTGTGCAGCAGCCCCCCTCAGCCCCTCCCCCCCGTAATACTCACCTGAGGTCCATCTAGATCCAGCGATGTTGCACAAGAGACTCGGCTGTCCAGGACTCCCCTCCGCATTGGCTGTGACTGCAGCATGGCACCATTGGCTCTCACGGTCAGTGAGCCAATGAGGAGAGAAAAAGGGTGGGACCAGGCTGTGGATCCACGTCTGAATGGACACATGGAGCTGCAGCTCGGTTCGGGCGCCCCCATAGCAAGCTGCTTGCTGTGGGGGCACTCAACAGGAGGGAGGGGCCAGGAGCACCGAAGAGGGACCCGAGAAGAGGAGGATCTGGGCTGCTCTGTGCACAATCACTGAACTGAGCAGATAAGTATAACATGTTTGTTATTTGTAACAAAAGAAACACAACTTTATTATCACTTTAAGCCCACCTGGTGGTATATAAATAAGAAGTGGCTTCATCGTTCTTTGAGTTTTTCAACATCATGGAGACAATGTACTTTGTTTATCTGTACTGTATGTCCTCATTTGCACTGCATATGTGCTTTTGTTTTGAAGCAGTGTCAGAAAATTAGACATTGTTTAGTTACACCTCCTTTTCTATCACTTGTCCAGCTGCTCTTCATTTGTTTATAGTGATTTCAGTTTGGCAATGGCTCATGATGCATAAAACCTGAAAGAAGTATGTCACTCCCACCTCTATGATTAAGTCCTGTGGGTGAAAAGTTTGGCCTGGGAGGAGATAGACTGAAGTTGTTTCCTATTTATAAATTTGACTGTCCTTGTGTCTGTGTGCAGCATCCTACCCTTGTTATCAGCATGCTTGTGGACAGTTATGAATTATGTGCATTTCTGGGTATGACAGGAGACAGTAGCTACAGTATGGGAGTGCAGGAGTGTATAACAGCACACAACATCTGCAGAAGGTTATGACAGCAGGCAGTATCTTCAGAAGAGAAGTGCAGAATGATATGACAGCAGGCAGCATCTGCAGCACACAACTGCAGAGGCAATATGTACAGGACAGGAGTGGTGGAGGGTATGACAAAGGGCAGCATAGAAAGGGGAAGAATGTATACACTGACTACCTTCAGCTAAAAGCCTTCTGTAGCTGATTAAACTTTTAGAATTTTAGGCCTTTTAGAATTTTAGAATTTTGGGCTCTACAGGTCAGACGTCTGGTGCCTCCCCAGGGGGTGAGAAGTTGGAGAAGGTTCTAGAAGCTAGTGGTGGAGGCAAAGAGGTCATGATCTGTATATTTATGGTTTTCTGGCCAATCCCCAAGCAGGAGGCCTGGCCCGGTGGCTAGATCAGCCCATAAATACTGTGGAGCCTGGCCAGCAGGGGAGTCAGGTGGAAGAAGGAGTACTCAGGCTGAGTCGTGTAGCCTTGAAGGGGACCCCAGGGCTGAGAGGGCTCTACCTCCAGGCTGGAGTTGAGGAAAGAAGAAAGAAGGAAGGACAGATGGATCTCCACTACCCTACAGTCTCTTCTAGAGGACATCCTGGCAAGCATGAGAAGACCTGGACAGAAGGAGACCTGAACAGCAGTCTTTTCAAAAGCAGCAGGGTTTCCGGGGACAGTGTGAGTACCATTACACTCTCAGGGCCTAAAAGGGAGAAAGTTGCCTGATGCAATATTCAGCAAGCTTTCCTGCACAATGTCAACCAGCTAAACCCAATCCCTTGTTCTGGACACTTTACCAAGCAGCCAGGCGGCTGGTATTTTCAAGAGAGGGGACATAGAACTCCTGCAGTTGGGACTTCGCTAAATTTCCCCTAAGGGGACACAGAGCTTCTACAAAGAAAATTTTCATTGCCAATTCCTGAAAGACTGTTGTTCTAGAAGGAATACGGCTGTGGATTTGTCATTTTTGAGGCGTACATAGTGAAGGAAGTTGCTGTTCTTTTGAGTCAAGTTGGACATTCCCATAATCCCTTTATCCCATCCAAGTTGTTTTCCCCATTAAACAACAAAAACAAGCCCATGGACTGTTTACTGCCTCTTGATGAGAGTTGGAAAATTCATGTTCAAAACTACATTTTGGGGGACCCAAAAATTCAGCCGTCCTATAGGTGGTAGGGATATAAATGTATTTAAGTTCAAGTATCATTTCCAGATATCTTTCTTAAATGCTTCATTCCATATTATGCCAACAGTCAATTGGGAGAGAGATCAAAACCTTTCATGTATGAGACAGTTTGCCTAGGGTTACCCAGATCTTTCACAGGGATAGAAGGTACTGCATGTAAAGGCACTTTTATTCACAATGCAGAAGTATACAAAAAAGAAAGAAGTGTGATACCAAAATAAATGTACCCCAAGGAGATAATTGCAATACATGCAAAACACACAAAATGCATACTTCTAAACCCTAGTATTTTTAAACACTGAGATCTATACAAGACCATAATCAGTGTATATTAATGGACACAATATATCGCTAGTTAACAAGATTAGTAGATCAACACACAGCGTAATATTGTTTAGGCAGTTTATTTATACACACAATGGCAAGGGGTGACTCCCCTTAGGTGGTCACCTTACTGGACATACGATCTTTAAAAGCTTCAGAGCATATGAACATGAGACCAGACGCCGGCTGCTCTTAGAGCCTCTGCAGACACCACGTAAGTGCAACCGCTGCAACCCCAACCAGCAGGGACCCCGCGGACACAGGCATCCGACCCACGTGTGGTTACCGTACAGCCTCAGACGCGTTTCGTCATACGGACTTCTACTTGTGATCACTGGTCGGGGTTGCAGCGGTTGCGCTTACGTGGTGTCTGCAGAGGCTCTAGGAGCAGCCGGCGTCTGGTCTGTGTCCGGTAAGGTGACCACCTAAGGGGAGCCATCCCTTGCCATTGTGTGTACAATAAAACTGCCTAAACGTTATTATGCTATGTGTTGATCTTTATATTTTGCATGACTCCGTTCCTGTTCCTTGCATGAGAGAAACGAGCGGACTAAGCGATATCAGTGTCAGAGGTACACTAATCTGCTTGTGCATGAGAATGCCAAGCGTGGAGTTCCAGTAAGAGTCCAATTATTGGTGAAGGGATACATGACTCACCTGTGCACGAGGTGTTATGTGGAGAGTTTCTTCTGAGTGAAGGACATCTATGATTTTGCATCTACACAGGGACTTGTGGTTCTATCAGTGTTTTACCTTAACTGGGACTTGAGGATCTATTTTGTTATTTTATGTTCACTGTAACCATTTGTAACTTTATAAGCCATTTGGTTTTATAATCGCCGCTGCATATATCTACTAATCTTGTTAACTAGTGATATATTGTGTCCTATAAGCGTTTTTCTATTAACAGCAGCAGCTTTTAATGCAATAATTTTATCAACATATTCAGTGGTTATTACCATTGGCACAGGTTTTTAGGGGACCGAGATTTTGTGGGCCTTATTTTCTCTGGATCTCTAGGTTTTTAAGTGTATATTAATGCTTGTATCTGGAAGTACAGCATAATATACTGCATCTGCCAGGCTGAATAAGTCCATAAGACATGCTGGTAGGTTAATTGGATCCTGTCTAACTTGACTCTAGTATGTGTATGTATGAATGTGAGTTAGGTACATTAGATTGTAAGCTCCTTGAGGGTAGGGACTGATGTGAATGTATAATGTATATGTAAAGTGCTGCGTAAATTGATAACACTATATAAGTACTTGAAATAAATGGATAAATAGACAAATAAAATATATCTGCAATATTAACATACAAACCATAAAATGGCCTATTTATAATTTTTAATTCTAAGAATTCATGCTGTTTAGTAATAATTATGTGAATGTTTTATTACTAGAACAGAAATACATTGTTTTAATTTAATACGTTAGCTTAATGGTCAACATCAATAAACCTGGAACATTTATTTACATGATTCTAGGGAGAAATAATAGCAGATCCTAACAATCTGACATTACTATAAAATTAGAACAATAGGCCACTGTCCTATTAGCCCCTAATCCCCAGTTCAACCCCCCACCTATTACTCCTTAAGTCCCCTTTCACACTTGTGCGACTTGAAAGTCATGCGATTTTGCCACAATTTTGTGCTGCGATTTTGATGCGACTTGAAGCAATGCCTGTGTAATCCTGAGGTCTATGGACCTCAAGTTGCATCAAAGCCGGACCAAAGTAGTACAGGGACTACTTTGAAGTCGTTGCGTTGTGAGGTCACACAGATATGAATGGTACTCATTGAAAATCATGGGGAACGACTTGTAAGGCGACTTTGCAGTCCCAAGTCGCAGAGCAAAGCACACAAGTGTGAAAGGGGTCTAAAGAAAACCCGTGCTTGGAGAATTAATAACATTTTCGTACTTGCCATTAAATCATTTTCTTGAAGTCAATTGTCAGACACAGGAATTCAGGAATCTTGGAATAGTCTTACAGGACGTTTAATGTTGTAAACCAGCGCCTGTAAATTGTTCCACTATACAGAATGTCTCAATTTTATGGGCAAACAATGCATGGGGCAAGTAAATATAGAGGGGCAGGACCTGCATCCCTCAACTGACTTTAAGAAAAAGATTTTGCTGTAACAAGAAGATAGGAGCAGTTGTTTCTGATGCCAAGAGAAATTTGTTGGTCTACACTCCTATACATTAACACATATTTTTGTATTCGTATTTTTCATTCTATTTAGGTTTTCTCCTCCATTGTCATTATATATTGTTTAACATACCACTCTTCTTTTCCTTTTTTTCACTATCCAATAGCTGGCCTTATAGATTGCTTTTTTAAAGAAGTATCACCACAACCTAAAAAAACTTTTTGGAGAGCCCAGGCACCCAGTGTAACACTTGATCCCGCTGAGACCTTTACTGTTGTTAAAAAAGTTGAAATTATGGGCTGCAGCGAAGCCACCACCCTGTTCTGTTGTTTCTCACTTAATCCTGCCCTCCTACCCCCCCACAGGACCTGTCAATAACTGCAAAAGAAAGTATCATGCTCACAGCTCCCTGATGGGGGGCTGATGAGACACAGGGGAGACAGGCACCTTCAGGCAACTCCATGGCCTATCACAGCAACTGTGGTTGACTTTGCAGCAAACAGCATGAAGACAAGGAACTATATTGAGCAGTAGGGAACACTCACTGCTAATCTGAGCAAGCATCTCTGTGATCCATGCAACTGCTATTAAACACAATGCACTCTCAGAAGTGAAATATATGTGAGCACTGGTTCAGCTGTGTAATCTATCTGCCAGCAGATAAGTCAAACAGTCAGCAGATAGATCACACAGCTGGACCTGTGCTGTGTGATATGGAACACTATTGTGGATCACTAAGACACTCGCTACTAGGATCAGCAGTTATCAGAGGGCAACCATCCAATTTCATTAATTTAATTTTGTCCACATTAATAGTTACCAGTGTAGCAAGGGTATGTACTTGGCATACAACATACTACAAACATAATAAAATTATCTTATCATCTATCCAGCACTACCCAACACATCTACCAACATTTCACCAAAATAACATCCCTTGTTGCACATATTACATCGAATGAGATACCCTATATTACTGTAGGTGCTAGAGATTGAGGTGAAGCAATAATATCATTCATTTTGCATGTGTGCCATTTTTTTATGTATTATGTATTATTGTGGTTGCACATTTGTTGTCACAAGGCTTCATTCTCTAGTTCCTGTTCCTGTTATCATAATGAAGTTATCAGCAGGTTAAGTAGTGTGAGGTTAGGTGGTCAGAATTGGGGGTTGTTCTGGTTTCAGTTCATGCAAACTAAACATGGTATTATGACATGAGGCCTGATGTAGCTATGCACAGTGCACTCTAAAATCATCAGCCTTTGTCGATTTTGACTGCAGGGTCTGCTAAAACCAGCACCACTCTTCATGGCATTAAGTCATGTGACCTGTATTATTTATGGCATGTGCTTTAGGATCTTATTTAATACTCCAACTGCTAAATTTGTTCAGGGGGCCTATGTTTTTATTTTTTGAGTGTTTGATGTGTAGAACCCACTTTTAGACCCCCTTTATACCTATTAGTCACCTGTCTCTTTTCATATTACCACTGCCAGCAGTACATTACACCACAGTTGTAGGGAGGCGAGCAGGAAGCTGCAGGAAATCATTCATGTCTACAGACAAAATCACAGAGGCCAGAAAATGAATGTAAACTGCAGTGGGATGACATTATATTAATCCTGTTCATTCTTTTTAGGGTTCCTAAACTACTTGCTTCATCAAGAATATGAGAGAAAGAGAGAGATGATCTCTGATATGGTAAATACAGAATGAAGGTAGGGTTTGGTTATCCTACTCCTAAAAAAATGAATGAAAGCTTAATTGGCCTTTCCATTTTATACTAACTTAAAAAAAGATGTCATTGTTAAAATTTGATATAACTACACTCCCTCCCATCTTGGTTAAATCAGTGATGGATTTAGTTTTTTTCCCAATTCCTCATCCTGCAGCTGCAATGTTAACTCATTCTCTGCTGAAATATCAATTTGAGAAACCACAGACTAATCACTTAAGCCGGCCTTAGATGGTTCAAATCCCTGCTGAACCGGCCAAAATTTGAAACATGTATGGGCAGGCAAGCAGTCTGTCGGATTTTATAGACAATTATTGCTAGCGGCTGTTCTAGCTGCTAGCAGTAATCACTGTGTTCTCCCGGTGAGGATGGCTCTCCCACTTAGAGAGCACAATGGCTCCACAGGAGGGATTCCTCCATCAACACTGAGGAAGTTGTAGGAAAGAAAATCGGTCTGACTATGGCTGGCTTTAGTTTTTATTGACCTCATGGAAAAACAAAGCAGGAACAGTGGGGAGATCTCATCACTACTCCCTGAGAAGGTGTCTGTCTTTTTTTGTCAATTGAAAACTGAATCAGTTTTCAGTCGCCCTTAGTTTTAAAGGTCCTTTTATTCAAACACAAATGCCAGTTGGATATACTGTGACAAAATGCTGCTTATCTGCTCAGGGATTTTTTCATTATGGCAAAGTATACCAGCCAACTCTTTGTGCAAAATCGCCTATGACTGTGAAAGAAAGGGATTTCCATCTCAACCCATCAAAGCCTCTATATAAATTTATAAAGTAATTATAAATTTCCTAAGCATTTAAAAAAATTATAGAAAGCATTGTACAACATATAATGATTAACCACTTGAAGACCAGTCTTTTTTGGGCACTTTTTGTTTGGTATGTGTGACACCAGGTAGTTTGTAATGCCCTGCATTACATGTTAATAGATATATAGTGCTCTTTTCATTATAGTGATTATATTACATACTGTGAATGCATCTACAATTAATACAATAATCCAGATTTAAATGTATTCTAGTCTATACAATAGGTTAGATCAGGGTGTAACCACAGATCATGAGGCTCCATAGCAAAATTTTAATGGGCCCCCCATCGACTACTCTCTGTGGCAGCTACAATTATATAGCAAGAGGGGTGTGTGACTAGCAACAATCCTATTGACTTCCAGATGACAATCTTTCCCATCTTGGTTAAATCAGTGATGGATTTAGTTTTTTTCCCAATTCCTCATCCTGCAGCTGCAATGTTTACTCATTCACTGACATTCATTTTTGACAAAGCAACAGACTTACCATTCATCCATTCCTCAGATTTACAGTGGAAGTTATATGCAGTTACCCAGAGTTGTTCAAAAGGCACCTTGTTTGTTATTGCCACTTGCAATGAAGGGAATTGACTTTTCTCCCATTCCAGTAATTCCTCTTCTTTATTGATAGCCTATAGAAATTTACCATAATTAATTTATTTAAACCAATTTTGAAAATGCAAAACTTAATGTAACTGATTTTTGAATGTCTGAGGTGGCAAAAAGGTATTATAATTTCTGTTTCCTAAATGCTGCTGCTATTAGAGGGTACACATGAAACTGAGTTAGGTTGTGCTTTTGCAGAGAACACTATCCCTTACAAGAGCAATGTTATAAAATCTTCTCATCTCCCTTTGAGGCAGCGGAGAGGCTCCACTATGTTATCAAAGGAGATGCTGTAAGGACTGAGGCCCATTTATAGAGCTTTCAGCGGTGGCGGCAGGATATACTACAGGAATGGCAGTGCGTCAATGGTTGGCCATGCCCCCAAAGTTTTACATAGTTACATAGTTTGTGAGATTGAAAAAAGACACAAGTCCATCAAGTCCAACCTGTGTGTTTGCTTTTTTGTCAATAATATAGTGTATATCCCTGTATATTGAGGTCGTTTAGGTGCCTATCCAATCGTTTTTTGAAATGATCTGTGCTCCCTGCTGAAACCACTGCTTGTGGAACAGAGTTCCACATCCTCACTGCTCTTACTGTAAAGAACCTTCTACGCAATCTAAGGTTAAACCGCATTTTTACTAATTTTAGTGAATGATCGCGTGTCTTTTTATATTTCCTTGTGCGGAAAGTTTTATCCCTATTGTGGGGTCACCATTACTGTATTTGTACATTGAAATCATATCCCCTCTCGAACGTCTCTTCTCCAGAGAGAATAAGTTCAGTGCTTGAAATCTTTCCTCATAACTAAGGTCCTCCAATCCCTTAATCAGCTTTGTTGCCCTTCTCTGGACCTTCTCCAGTTTCAGCACATCCCTCCTGAGGACTGGTGACCCTGGTGACGGCATACTCCAGGTGCGGACAGACCAGAGTTTTGTATAATGGGAGAATTATTGTTTTATCTCTGGAATAAATCCCCCTTTTAATGCATGTCAATATCCTGTTGGCTTTGCTTTCAGCAGCTTGGCCTTGCCTGCCATTGCTGAGCCTGTCATCTACTAGGACCCCTAGGTCCTTTTCCATCCTAGATTCCCCCAGAGGCTCTCCCCCTAGTGAGTAGTTTGCGTTCATATTTTTGGCACCCAAATGCATTATTTTTCATTTCTTTACATTAAACCTCCTTTGCCATGTAGTTGCCCATCCCATTAATTTGTCCATATCTTCTTGCAAGGTTTCCACATCCGGTGGAGAAATTATTGCCTTGCATAGTTTGGTATTGTCCGCAAATACTAAGATTGAGCAGTTTATCCCATTGTCCAGATCATTTATGAATAAATTAAACAGGATTGGTCCCAGGACAGAACCCTGGGGGACCCCACTCTCCATACCGGACCATTCCAAGTACTCCCCATTTATCACCACCCTCTGAACTCGCCCCCATACCAAGCTTTCAATACATGTACTCACCCTTTGATCCATGCTGACAGACCTTAGTTTGTACAGCAGACGTTTATGGGGAACTGTAGCAAATGCCTTATTGTTTCAGTTTTGAAATCTGGTATGCTCTAGCTATAATCACAAACCACACATTCCTGACCCTTGACCCAGACCTAGTGGGGCTGGCCATCAATATCTGTTCAAAAAGAGAGGCTTTTATTTCCTTAGGGCAGTGGTTCTCAACTCCTGCCCTCAGGACCCACCAACAGGCCAGATTTTAAGTATTACCTTGGGGAGATTCAGACTAGAATACTGCAATCACTGAGCAGCAAACTACATCACCTGTGATGTATTTCAGTTATCCTGCAAACCTGGCCTGTTAGTGGGTCCCGAGGACCGGAGTTGAGAACCACTGCCTTAGGGGATTATGTCATTCTAACCAACACAAGCAACCTAAAAGTGTCTCCTTTTTCTATTGCCTTCTGGACTGTTCCATACCAATGACCAAAACACACTCTGTGCAGTTGTGGGAGGGAGATCTTGCAAAAACCTTTTCTCCTTCTCAATAGATTAAAGCTAAAAGTTCTTCTAGCGAACACCAGCTGCATCTCCCACTAGAAATCTTCACTTAAGCAAACATATAATAGAGGTGTTACACCCCTTTCCACCTAAAAAAATATTTATTGCCTCCGGACCCTAACCTTTTTTTACTCAATTTAAATTTACAAACCCAATTCGAATTTATATTTGTAATAATAAAAATTGTATAAGAGAGACATTTGGGCTAGTTGGTGGGTTTGGTCTCAACAGAGATGGTGAACCACATTTTGGTAGTGTCTCAGAGTTAAGACCTTCCCTACCAGAAAGATTTGAGGCAGTCTACATCCGCAGCAGATCTGTGGTTAGTTCTTCAAGATGTTTGGAACAACCTACCTGCCGAGTTCTTTCAAAAACTGTGTTCAAGTGTACCTAGAAAAATTGATGTTGTTTTGAAGGCAAAGGGCCTTGATTTGATTTGCATTTCTCATCTGTTCATTTACTTTCCTTTTTGTTAATTGATAAAAATAAGCCAATAACATTATTATTTCTGAAAGCATTCTTAATTTACAGCATTTTTTCACACCTGCTGAAAATGTTTGCATAAAAGTATATATTAAGGTTATCTCTATCTGGAACAGCAATAAAAAAGTGTTTTTTTTATAATTCTTATAATATGAATAAAAACATGATTTTAATCACTATTGTTGTGATGTGGTACCTAAAAAGTCCCATCATTTTGACTCATTGTGGTTTTTTTTTTAATGCATATTCAGTTTGGGATGTGATACCTTTTAATATTGCCCCTTCCCCTTTTTCCTTGTTTTTGAATAAAAATAAAACAATTATGGAAAAATACTACATAAGCTAGGGATCTCAAACTAGGGCACCCTTTACTCTCTGAACCCTGTTTCTTTTTTGTCCCCTCCTAATATCCCACCCTTTCCTTATTCTTATCTCTGAGGAACAATTATCCTCTACTCCTAGCAAAATGTGTATTTTTCACACATCTGTTCATGTTCTTTGAGGTACCTGTACAAAATGTATAACACATCGTCTAAACTCGGTGAATGAACAATTCTACAGTAGGATGGATATCTGACATGTATAATAAATTGTATGTTGAATGTTATTACCAAGGTGACAGCAGACTGTGCCTCACATGTACACTTCTTTTTTCTTATAATCTCCTATTTTTCAGTTTCCAATAACACTAAGGGCCCTTTCACATTGCTCCATTGACAAAAAGCCATAAAACACATACTATATGCATTTTTAATGCATTTTGGTGTGTTTTCTGGTTGCTTGACTCCAATCATGTACCTGTGAACCATGGATATGTGACTCAAAGTGCATCAAAAACGCCACCTTGATGCATTTGTGATGCATTTTTGTGTTTTCTATTAAATTCAGGTGTGTTTCTGGTGCACTTTTTAAACATGCACCAAACATTCAGCATACAGGACATTTAAAAATGCACCATGCCAGCAATATAGTGGTGTGAAGAGTTCCAAAGAATTTAAAGTGGTTGTCAACGTGTGACAACCACTTTAACCTACAGGTAAGCCTATAATAAGGCTTACCTGTAGGTGCCCTGCATATCTCCCAAACCTGCATGGTTTAGGAGATATGCAGTGAACTAGATGTGCCGACCTCATTTCGGCACATGCGCAGTGAAGAAACGGCCTCCGTGCTGTTTCTTCACTGTGATCGTGCCGTGACTGGCGGCTCCCGCGTGCATGTGCGGGAGTGACGTTACGCGTCTTCGGCCAGTCACAGAGCCAGAGTCGTGGCCCCGGAAGGAAGAGTGGCAGAAGATGGACACTGCCTGCACAGGGGACATTGCTGGACGTTGCAGGTAAGTGGCACATAATGGGCTACTATGTGATGCATAGTAGCCCATTATGTTTAATAAAGTTCACTTACGTACTTTTTACGTACTTGTTACATAGAGAAATTTCTCCTTCATTTGGGACTACCCCAAATGAAAGAGATATAAGGGGACGTCTTATCTTTGTATTACCCGATGATACGTAGTGTATCATCGGGTAATACACGGTGAATGGACGTTGCAGGTCGTTACAGGGGACACGTCCGTCACAGGTAGAAGACGGTGAGAAGGAAGGCCCCGGTGCTGAGACCGAGACACTGACCGGCTTCTGCGCATTGCAGTGAGGGCGTGTACGTGCGCCCTCGGCGGTCAGTGCCG
>BLSH010427549.1:91091-112487 GCA_018402905.1 Glandirana rugosa | reverse complement strand
TATATATATATATATATATATATATATATATATATATATATATATATATATATATACACACACACACATACATACATACACATATATATTTATTACTATTATTATTTATTTTATTACATGTATGCCCGCTCAAGCGTAGGTCTTTCTTTACTTCGCTGCTATGGGCTCTAGCCCCAGATGTTTTGTAGACCTAGCAACGCCCCTGCGCCTGCCCATACCATAAGCCCACCGCCACCATGGGCCACTCAATCCACAACGTTGACATCAGCAAACCGCTCACCCACGCAACACCATACACGCTGTCTGCCTCCTGCCCTGTACAGTGAAAACCAGGATTCATCCATGAAGAGAACACATCCTCAAAGTGCCAGATGCTATTGAATGTGAGCATTTTCCCATTGAAGTCGGTTACGACGACGAACAGTAGTCAGGTCAAGACCCTGATGAGGACGACAAGCATGCAGATGAGCTTCCCTGAGACAGTTTCTGACAGTTTGTGCTGAAATTCGTTGTTTATGCAAACCGATTGTTGCAGCAGCTGTCCGGGTGACTGGTCTCAGATGATCTTGGAGGTGAAGATGCTGGATGTGGAGGTCCTGGTCTGGTGTGGTTACACGTGGTCTGCGGTTGTGAGGCCGGTTGGATGTACTGTCAAATTCTCTGAAATGCCTTTGAAAACGGCTTATGGTAGAGAAATGAACATTCAATTCAAGGGCAACAGCTCTGGTGGACATTCCTGCAGTCAGCATGCCAATTGCACACTCCCTCAAAACTGGTGACATCTGTGATATTGTGCTGTGTGATAAAACTGCACATTTTAAAGTGGCATTTTATTGTGGCCAGCCTAAGGCACACCTGTGTAATAATCATGCTCTCTAATCAGCATCTTGATATGCCACACCTGTGAGGTGGATGAATTATCTCAACAAAAGGGAAGTGCTCATTAACACAGATTTAGACAGATTTGTGAACAATATTTGAGAGAAATAGGCCTTTTGTGTATATAGAAAAAGTCGTAGATCTTTGCGTTCAGCTCATGATAAATAGGGGCAAACACAAAAGTGTTGCGTCTATAATTTTGCTCAGTATATATATATATATACACTATATTACCAAAAGTATTGGGATGCGGGCCTTTAAATGCACATGAAGTTTAATGGCATCCCAGTCTCAGTCCGTAGGGGTCAGTATTTCGTTTGCTCACCCTTTGCAGCTATAAGAGCTTCAACTCTTCTGGGAAGGCTGTCCACAAGGTTTAGGAGAGTGTCTATGGGAATGTTTGGCCATTCTTCCAGAAGCACATTTGTGAGGTCAGGCACTGATGTGGACGAGAAAGCCTGGCTTGCAGTCTCCACTCAAATTCATCTTAAAGGTGTTCTATTTAATTGAGGTCAGGACTCTGTGCAGGCCAGTCAAGTTCCTCCACCCCAAACTCACTCATCCATGTCTTTATGGACCTTACTTTGTGCACTTGTCCAAATCATTTGGTGGTGGGGGGATTAATGGTGTGGGGTTGTTTTTCAGGGGTTGGGCTTGGCCCCTTAGTTCCAGTGAAGCGAAAAGACATGGAGGAGCGAGTTTGGGGTGGAGGAACTTGATTGCCCTGCACAGAGTCCTGACCTCAACCCAATAGAACACCTTTGGGATGAATTAGAGTGGAGATTGCGAACCAGGTCTTCTCGTCCAACATCAGTGCCTGACCTCACAAATGCACTTCTGGAAGAATGGTCAAACATTCCCATAGACACACTCCTAAACCTTGTGGATAACCTTCCCAGAAGAGTTGAAGCTGTTATAGCTGCAAAGGGTGGGCCAACACAATATTGAACCCTGCAGACTAATGCCTCGTACACACGGTGCAACTGTTGTACGACCGCACGTTCAACAATCGGCTGTTGGCGGTTGTGTCTAGTGTACTGACATGAGTCAAGTAATCGGCCAACAAAGTCGAACGTAGTGACGTGTTACGGGCGTATAACGAGGAAGTGATTTGTGAATTAGGAACACATGTTACACAACTGAGAACTTCCTGGATTCAGAACATGTGTGTTTGCACTTTCAACTTTTGTTGGCCCAACTTCTGTACATACGAGTCAACAGTCGTACGACGCCTTGTTGGCCAACAAACGTTTTCTAGTCTGCTCTGCCAACTTCTGTTGTATGACTATTGAACGTCGGCTGTTGTAATCGCACATACTAACAGTCGGATTATCGTACAACAAGCTGTTGTACAACCGTTATTGTGTGACAGTTGCACCGTGTGTATGGGCCATTAGACTGGGATGCCATTAAAGATCATGTGCGTGTAAAGTCAAGGGTCCCAATACTTTTATTTATTTATTTATTTTATTATTCTTTATTCCATGTGCTTTATATCATTTTTTTTTTATTATTGGTCATTTTTTTGTTCTTACGGATTGCACTTTATTGATTGTATGATTTTTTTTTATATATAAGCTAAAATTACTAATTGGTACATAATGAATTAAAGCACTATTTTCACTATTTATATTACAGTGGATATAGTAGTAACTGGTAGTTTTATCTGTATTTAACCTATTGCGCGGCACTGCTTCTTTATATAAGTATTGCACCTCATTCATTATCCCGTAGTGTTAAAGGACATTTAACCATTGTAGTGCAGGGGGAAGTTGGGGGCGTCTCTCCAAATGTTTTTTCATTCTCGGAGTTGGGCTTTAAGGTCTATCTGAACCCATTGTCAATGACAATGGCCAATAAAGACAGGATGGTGAGCATTGTACAGTAAAAAGGAA
The DNA here is from genome assembly GCA_018402905.1 of Glandirana rugosa. NCBI lineage: Eukaryota > Metazoa > Chordata > Amphibia > Anura > Ranidae > Glandirana > Glandirana rugosa. Next base: position 109,713 of record BLSH010427549.1, on the reverse strand, counting down.
GGTAACAAAATAAAAGGAAGCAGGTAAAAAAATCTAGGCCAAGTTAGAACCTGCAAAACAAGGAAATGCCCTGTGTAAAAGTTAATCCTCGCAGAGAGGGATTATTTAGGGCTCCAAAATGTTTGTGCCCACAGTCTCTGGTTATGGAAATCCACTCCTGTCACTAAACAGTGCTGTGATACTTGTGTGTCTGGTTTGCTGATATGGTAAATTTATCCTGTGCTGTTGCTGAACACCCAGCCTTGCATACTCTTCCAAGACTGTTCAGTATTTCCTCTACTGAATGACAGAGAAATTACAGAGTGTTGACAGGTAGACCAAAAACCGGCTGGGTGGTACCTTAGGTAAAGAGCAGGAGCATTTTATGATTTTTATAAAAAGAATGAAAATTACTTCCTTAGTATGTTCAAACATGCAAGTCTCTTTGGAAATAAGAGGTAAGATTTTTGTCAGATTTCCTCATTATTCATCAGATATAAACTATATTGTTGAAAGTATTGGGACACCTGCCTTTACACACACACATGATCTTTAATGGAATCCCAGTCTTAGTCTGTAGGGTTCAATACTGAGTTGGCCCATCCTTTGCAGCTATAACAGCTCCAACTCTTCTGGGAAGGCTGTCCACAAGGTTTAAGAGTGTGTCTATGGGAATGTTTGACCATTCTTCCAGAAGCGCATTTGTGAGGTCAGGCACTTGTAAGGATGTGTCTCTTAAACATAAGCTTCAGTTTGTCCTTTGCTATAACATAATTTAGAGTGCTTCTTTAACATTGGCTTTTTAGCTGGCAAGTTTTAATATGTGGCAGCACTGTTATAGAAAAGAGAATACTGAGCGTGAGAGAGATAATTGTAGACGGTTTGGTGAAACGCCCAGAAATTGTTGACAAAATATGAACATAAATACCGATAAATATGTCTAGGACATAATTGGAACTAACTAAGATTGTACAATAATACACAAATATATACTTTACAAAGATGTGTAGTAATTACTAACAGGTGTTATTAAGAGTGACCAACATATGTGTAGACAATTCTATGAATATGGGTTTGTCTTTAATGATGACAAGCAATGGGTGGACATGTTTCTATTGGTGTAATGTTGTAAACATTGCTTGGTCATATCCTGATCATATATTGTATTTAGGATACTGAACCAGGAAATAAAAGATGAGTGATGCATTATTCTGTGTCCATGTGTTGACTTCGGTCTACATTGCTCCCCGCAGAGCTCTGTGTGTGTGTCTGGAAGTGAGGAACGGAGTGTGCTGGCACAGGTTATTATAGTAGTAATATACAGTATAGGGAATACGTCCATAGCCTCCTTAGCGGTGTTCCCGAGTGTGGCTCGGGGTTAATTTTCATTTCCAAAAGCGGTAACCCCAAGCCACACTCGGGATCGCATCACAGGATCCAGGCAATGTTACTTACCTTGTCCCCAGGATCCTGTGATGTCCCCCCGCTGTGTCATCTGGCCGAATCTTCGCCCAATGCCTCTGGGTTCTGGGCTCCTTTCCCTGCGAGCATCGCGTCACATGGGGGCGGAGCCCGGCGGCAAATTCAAAAAGTGAAACACACACAACACATACAGTACACTGTATTCTGTAAGATTACATTGCTGTATGAAATCATTTCACATCCCCTTTTGTCCCTAGTGCTTTGTCCAGTGTCCTTCGTGTACTTTTATATTATATATGCCATTCTTTCTGCCTGGAAACTTGAGAATGTCCATGGAAACCAAAAGTGTCTCTTTACGTCGAAAGCGGTTGCAGACCAGATAGAAAACAGCGATAGTAAATAAGAATCAGTTGCAGAATTGAGCGCTCGTGATTGATGGGGAAATTCTTCATCAGACACTGAAAGTGACAACAGCGACAATATTGCAACTGAGCAGTTTTCAGTGTTTTGTTTTGATTACATTATTGAATACATTTTATTACTATTTGATTATTATTATATTAATATTTTTCATAATTATTTGTAGTTATTTATTATATTATAATTTATGATTTCATTGTTTCAAACTTTATCATACCTGGGATGTCTACTAGACTCTTGTTTGGACAGATTTAAGTGAGTTATTCCTAAGAATTACAGGCCTACAATATAAAATGCCAAATGCGAAAAAATGTACAGATTTGAGATGCAAAAATCTGGCATAATCATACTGCCAGGGAGGTTAATGATAGAATGGTATTATTAACTTGTTGTAAGTCATGTTGGAGCTTACTTTCAGTCACTGATGTTGGACAAGAAGGCCTGGCTCGCAGTCTCCGCTCAAATTCATCCCAAAGGTGTTCTATCGGGTTGAAGTCAGGACATGTGCAGTCATGTTGGAAGAGGAAGGGGCCATCCCCAAACTGTTCCCACAAAGCTGAGAGCATGAAATTGTCCAAAATGTCTTGGTATGCTGACGCCTTAAAACTTCCCTTCACTGGAACTAAGGGGCCAAGCCCAACCCCTGAAAAACAACCACACACCATAACCCCCCTCCTCCAAATGATTTGGACCAGTGCACAAAGCAAGTTCCATAAAGACTTGGATGAGGGAGTTTGGGGTGGAGGAACTTGACTGGCCTACACAGAGTCCTGACCTCAACCTGATTAAACACCTTTGGGACGAATTCTCGTCCACTTCAGTGCCTGACCTCACAAATGCTGTTCTGGAGGAACGGTCAAACATTACCATAGGCACACTTCTTCCTTGTGGACAGCCTTCCCAGAAGAGTTGAAGCTGTTATAGCTGCAAAGGGTGGGCCAACTCAACGGAGTAAGACTGGGATGCAATTAAAGTTCATGTGCGTGTAAAGGCCGGTGTCCCAATACTTTTGACAATATAGTGTATTTCTTCAAATACACTGCTTTACAAGATCACCAAGGGTTCTATGTATGAACTGTGCTGACCAACACTTTCAAATCGTGGACTGTAGAAATGACAAGTACACTTTTCATATATAAACTCCTAAAGCTCATGAATACCAAAATCTAATGATAATTGTGTCTTTGGGGTACTGGCAACATTTTATAACACTATAGCTTTTTGAAGCTGCGAGCAGTGTCAGATATAGAAGAAACACAAACTACATATGCTCAAGCCCACCCAATATCTGGTGTAAGTTTTAACATGTTAATATAACTTCAAAGATCATTTTTAATATTTTTTAAGTGGTATTAAACCCCCAAAAATTTAATATATTGCAGTTTTCCAATTCTTAGATGTGATTTTTTTTTTCCTGGTGATCCTGCCAGTAAGTCTGTTTTTTGGGTTTAATGCCATTGCTAAAGGGCCTGCATGTAGATAGACAATGATAACCCAGAGGCTGCAGGAGATCAGCAACACTGAGGTGCAACAAAAAAAGATGAAAAGCAGTTTTTCAGTAGCATTTTTTTTTATTGCTATTTTTTCCTGTGTTGTGGAGGTGTTCTTTCATTTCCTGTATGGTCTCCCCAGCAGAGACGCAGATAATAAAATTCTGGCAGATATTGTAACCTTTCCCCACTCTATCCAAAAAAAAAGTTTTCTCTGGAATTTCACTTTAGTATACAAGTAAGCATGTGTGTCAAGAAAAAAAAATGTTAAAGCTAAACTATAGACAGATATACATGAAACCCAAATGATTGCAGCTCTGTAGTCATCAACACATCAACAAGTGTATTTTTTAAATGCAAGCAGTGTCAGTACCCAAATTTGACCTGGTATCAGTCTCTTGCAGCTGCTGTAAAGCAGAGCTGTAGTGTGAGAGGAAGAAGTGGTACAATGATCCAATCAGTTCATGCTTCTAAGAAGAATGCTGATAGAAGGACAGAGAGATGAGCTCATCACTGTGCTGCTTCTCCTTTCACTGTCCTGTCCTAGGCTAGGGCGGTCAACGATAACCCAGGCTCAGAGTGATAGGGGGTTGAATAACATTGGCAATCACACTGAGGACATGTAGGGGAATAAAAAAGTGCTGTTAAGGAAATCTCTGGATTAAAGCTTATAATTACAGGAATGCTGTTTTTTAAATTATTTTATATATATTGTATTTATATTTTTTGTTTTATTTGTAATTTATTGTTTATTTTCTTTATATTTTTATTTTTCATGGGCTACTCCTTTTTGTCCTAATACTTTTGACTGCAGTTCCGTTTAGCATGGTGTGAATCTGTTTTCATAAAGTTTGACAGAAGTTTATAAACTCCAAACTGGGCACGTATAAATCTCACCAGTGGTAACCCCATCCCTCTGCCACCCTCTGGCTCCCCATATTTCTTTAAATATTTTTTCAATATACTTTTTTTTCTGGCTGTCTTTGGTCATTTGATGCTTGGTACCTTTTTTCCTCCAGCATTTGGTCATTCTTGCTCCTGTACTGCAGCACTTACCAGAATATGTGTAGGCTCTATACAGGACAGCAGTGCTGTAGTATGTCCTTTACGCCCTGGACCTTTTGTGGGAAAGAGAGTATTGTAGCATTGGAGAGGAAATAAGTATTGCAGTATTACATCTTGGCAAGTGTTCTTTTTTCTTATTTGTAGCAGAACTCCGGACAAAAAACTTTATTCCATGTCCTTATTGCTGAGCTCCTACCTTCACCAACTATGCCATCCATCTTCTGCTGAGCTCTGTAGTTCCTCTGTAGTAGCCTGCTGAACTTGCTGAAAAACCTTACTGCCCAGTGGTTTCCTGTTTGTAAGACCTCTGGCTGCTATCTCTCCTGTACTCCCAGCCAGCAGTCTTATAACTGCCCACTTGTAGTTCTCCATGGCCAGCAGGGAATTCCATTTCCGTCTCCTCGACTGTAGTAGGCGGAGGGGGTCTCAAAGCCCCCGGTCCATGCCGCCCTTAGAGGTGGTGTCCTCCTCCTCCCTGCCAGCACCACCCCAGGCCTGCCGCCCGCCCGTCCGCCATCTCAGTGCAAAGCGGGGATCAATGGCAGAGACCCTCCGCAAGAGAGAGCGCACCTCGGGCTGCGACAGGTCTGTAATATTTGGTATGTGAACACCGTGCTCGCTGTTCCTTCTCTCCTCTCAGTCCCCATTGGAACACTGCGCACTGTGCTGTATGTCACAATGCGGGCATAAGAGGAAAGAAGTTACAGTGCGGTGTTCACATACCAGATATTCCAGACATTCCAGATCTGTCACAGCCCGTGATCCGCTCTCTCATGCAGATGATCAGTCATTGATGCCCACTCTGCACTGATAAGCTGCACTGGTGATACCGCAGTAATCGGCACTAATAAGCTGCACTGATGTGACTGCACTGATGGGCACCTATAAGCCACACTGATGGGCACTGATAAGCTGCCCTGATGAGCACAGGTAAACCGCACTGATGGGCACAGATAAGCTGCACTGATGGGCACTGATAAGCCGCACTGATGGGCACTGATGAGCTGCACTGGTGGGCACTGGGGTGACCGCACTGATGGGCACTGATAAGCCACACTGATTGGCACTGATAAGCCACACTGATGGGCACTGACAAGCTGCACTGGGGTGACCGCACTGATGGGCACTGATAAGCCGCACTGATGGGCACTGGTAAGCTGCACTGGTGGGCACTGGTGTAACCGCACTAATAAGCTGCACTGATAAGCCGCACTAATGGGCACTGGTATGACCGCAGTGATGGGCACTGGTGTGACCGCACTGATGGGCACTGATAAGCCACACTGATAAGCTGCACTGGTGGGCACTGGTGTGACCGCACTGATAAACCACACTGATGGGCACAGATGAGACGGCACTTATGGGCACTGATAAACTGCACTGAGGCAGCACTGATGAGGCTGCATTGATAAACTGCACTAATGGGTAATAAGGCTGCACTTATGGGCACTGATATGCTGCACTGATAAGCTGCACTGATAAGCAGTGGACATTGACCACTGCTTTACTGACACCATACACTGCCAAATATCTGTAGGAGGGGTTTCTACCATCCCTGCAAAGTTTGCAATAATTTTTACGTCTTATTTTCAGTGTGATGTGTATTATATGTGACATATCACAGAGGCCAGTATTGTGGTAATATTGAAGTATATTGAGATTTCCATACATTAGAGGGTTCCACCATTATTGTGTTATTGATTAATAAGTTAGTGCTGCACCTGTTTGTTTTTCCTCATGCAGACATTTACTTGTGTCACACGCTGATGTAAAACATCATGGCCCAGCTCTTTCTGTGGTGCGTCTAGATATGTTCTCATACACCATACCAGCACTGATTCCTGTTAGAAAGATCTCAATTACAGCAGTGTACAGTGTGTATAATATATCATTATGGGATGTGTGTACAGTTCAGTGATGATTACAGAAAGCATGTAGGGACAATATGTTTATCTTCTGTTGTGTCTGGAGGGGAGGGAACACATGCTTTGCATTTATAAGGCTGTAACTTACCCTGCCCTGTTGTGTGTGTCACTGAATAGTGGGCCTGGCTGCAGAATGAGGGGTGTGAGTTATGTTGAAGTGGGCTTGTTCACATTTACATGTACAGGTCTAGTGTACCTCCAACATTCACTGCTATATGCAAAGCATGATGGGAAACAGGGCCTGGCGCTACCACTAGGCAAACTAGGCAGCCGTCTAGGGTGCACTGCCCCCTAGGGCGCCCGGCCACTGGTTTCCCTATGTCAGGTGCATGCAGAGCCCTGGTGAGTGAAGAACACTGACATTGTATTAGGAATCAGGTAGGTCAGTGCAGGGGGCAGGCAGGCCTGTGTAGGGGTCAGGTAGGCCAGTGTCGGGTAGGTCACATGGGTTACATGGGCAGGGCAAAGGGAGTGGAGTCAGCGGCGGAGTCAAGTGGGGGGGGCAGCAAAATGAGGTTTCGCTTAGGGTGTCAAATATCCTTGCGCAGGCCCCTGATGGAAAATGTAGTTTGAGGATCGTGTAAACAGGGAGAAGAGGATATGATGTAATTACTGTTCTAACAGAGCCTCCCTGGCAGAATACATGAGGCATTTTTTGAACTGAGGAGCTCACTTCCTGAAAATTAAATTTTTATTTTCTCTTCAATTGTAAGTAATTTCACAAATGTAATAACTGTTTAGTGTGTGTGTGTGGGGGGTGTACTAATGGGGGATGTTTTGCCGATCCCAGAGTTCTGCTTTAACCACTTCAAGATCATGCCTATTTCTGACATTTGTTGTTTACGAATTAAAATCAATATTTTTTGCTAGAAAATTACTTAGAACCCCAAACATTATATATATATATATATTTTTTGCAGAGACCCTAGAGAATAAAATGGCAGTCATTGCAATATTTTATGTCACACTGTATTTGCGCAGCAAATTTTTTTGAAAAAATACACTTCAATGAATTAAAAAAACGAAACAGTAGCCCAATTTTTTGTATAATGTGAAAGATGATGTTGCGCCAAGTAAATAGAAATCTGACATGTCACGCTTTAAAATTGCGCACACTCGTGGAATGGCGACAAACTACAGTACCTAAAATTCTCCATCGGAGATGCTTTAAAAATTTTTTAACGGTTACCTGTTTAGAGTTACAGAGGAGGTCTTACACTAGAATTATTGCTCTCACTCTAATGAACGCGGCGATACCTCGCATGTGTGATTTGAAAACTGTTTACATTTGCGGGCGCAACTTAACTATGCGGTTTCTTTAGCGCGCGAGCTTGGAGGGATGGGGCGCTCTCAAAAACATTTTTTTTCTTATTTAGTTTTTATTTTTACACTGTCCCTTTAAAAAAAATTCTGATCACTTTTATTGCCGTCACAAGGAATGTAAATCTCCCTTGTGACATTAATAGGCAATGGCAGGTACTCTTTATGGAGGGATCTGGGGTCTAAAAGACCCCAAACCCCTCCTCTGCACTTGAAAGTATTCAAAACGCCAAGATCTGCGTTTTTGAATATTGACTTTTATTTTAAAAAATGGCACCGTTGGCTGGCGAGTAAACCGGAAGTGACATCGCTTACAGGTTTCTACATTGGAGGCCCGATCAAAGCCGAATCTGGCTTTGCTCTCCGATGGTTGGATTTCTTGTAATGACAACTGATGCAGCTTAACCGATGCAGCTAAGAAATCCAACCGTCGGCGCTAAAAAAACGGTACCGGGGTGATGCCTGAAGCTGCGGGCATCACCCCGGTACAACCACTTCAGCGAAATGACATACTGGTACGTGATTTTGCTTGAAGTGGTTAAAAGTGAAGTTGAACTTTAGGCTTAGCTTACCATCCGCCAAATGAAGTTTCATTATTTATACACTGACCATTGTCCATAAATAAAGATCCTTACAGCTAAAATGAACCCTTATTATAATGTTCTATCGCCTCTGCCTGGCACCGTATATCAAAAATTGCATCATTCCTTTACTGTTAAAAACCACAACATACCAGGGACGTGCGGTGAGGTGAGTGGCTGGTGAGGCACTGCTAGTATCAGAGCCAGATACACACAAGGTTACATACGCCGTGAAGGTTCGAGCGAGAGCAATAATTCTAGCACTAGACCTCCTCTGTAAACATGTAACCCCTAAAAAATGTTAATGCGTTGTCTATGGAGATTCTTAAGTACTGAACTTTGTCGTCATTTCACAAGTGTGCGCAATTTTAAAGCATGACATGTTAGGTATCTATTTATTTGGCGTAACATCATCTTTCATATTATACAAAAAAATCGGGCTAACTTTAGTGTTTTTTCTGTTATTCTAGAAACACTTTCTTTCCTAAAAAAAAAAAAAGTGTTTTGAAAAATTGCTGCACAAATATAGTGTAACATGAAATGTTGCAACGACCACCATTTTATTCCCTAGGGTGTCTGCTAAAACAGTGTATATAATGTTTGGGGGTTCTGAGTAATTTCCTAGCAAAAAAATGATGATTTTTACATGTAGGAGAGAAGTGTGAATTGGCCTGGGTGGCAAGGGGTTAATAAATTAATCAGATATTGTTTTTTAGAGCCGGCGATTCTGTGTAAGATAAAAGTGGTCTTAGTGGCGGATTCACCGCAAGATCACTTTTATCAGTGGCGGGAGAGGTGCCCCCCCTCCCGCCGCTTTCCCGTCATCTCCGCCGCTTACCGGACCCGCCGACAGTGGCGGAGATGATCCGATCCTCTCCCCCCAGTGTCCGTGAGCCGACTGAGCGGCTGAAGCCGCTCACTTGGCTCCATAACACGGCAGGGTGGAAATGATGTCAGAAGTCACTTCCGCCCAACGGTCTTAAAGGGCCTTTTTTTTTTTTTGGGCTGTCATTTTTTTTTTTTTGCATTTTACTGTAAATATGAGATGTGATGTCTTTTTGACCCCAGATCTCACATTTAAGAGGACCTGTCATGCTTTTTTTCTATTATAAAGAATGTTTACATTTCTTGTAATAGGAACAAAAGTGATCAAAATTTTTTTTAAAAAAAGAACAGTGTAAAAATAAAAAGTATAAAGCAAAATAAATAATTAAAAAAAAAATTTAAAGTGCTCCTTCCCGCCAAGCTCGCGCGCAGAAGCATCTGCATACGTAAGTCCCGCCCACATATGAAAACGGTGTTCAAACCACACATGTGAGGTATCGCCGCAATCGTTAGAGCGCGAGCAATCATTTTAGCACTAGACTTCCTTTGTAACTCAAAACTGCTAACCTGTAGAATTTTTTAAACGTCGCCAATGGAGATTTTTAAGTTGCAAAGTCTGTTGCCATTCCGCGAGCGGACGCAATTTTGAAGCATGACATGTTGGGTATCATTTTACTCGGTGTAACATTATCTTTCACAATATGGAAAAAAATTTACCTAACTTTACTGTTTTCTTATTTTTTAACAAAAAAACGGAATTTATTTTAAAAAATGCACGCTTGGAAGACCTCTGCGCAAATACGGTGTGACATAAAGTTTTGCAATGACCGCCATGTTATTCTCTAGGGTGTTAGAAAAAAAATATATAATGTTTGGGGGTTCTAAGTAATTTTATAGCAAAAAAAAATGTTTTTAACTCATAAAAACACCAAACTCAAAAAACTGGCTCGATATGGAAGTGGTTAATGGACAAATTACTGAAGTTTGAAGTTATCACTTCAAACCAGTAATTTCACAGTAAATAAATAAATGATAAATTATTATCTTATAACATATAGTATAATATATGATTTGGCTTGAACCTTTTCAGCAGCAGCAGCAGATCCTTATTCTCCCTCTTAACCGTGTGAGAAAAACATGGGATTATGGGTAAATCTTATACACATAAACTCATGTTTTTCCTTGAAGTTAAGAGGGCTGGGCTGGAAGGGAGTATTTGTCTTTTAGGGTCCTTTCACACGGGCGGATGGTTCGGGTCCGCCTGTCAGTTTTTCAGGCGGACCCGAACGGACGCTCCATTGTTCTCTATGGAGCGACGGATGTCAGTGGTGACACCCGATCCACCAAAAACAGACAGATGGGATTTTGCTAGAAAATTACTTAGAACCCCAAACATTTTATATATATATATATATATATATATATATATATTTTTAGCAGAGACCCTAGAGAATAAAATGGCGGTCATTGCAATATTTTATGTCACACTGTATTTGCGCAGCAAATATTTTTGAAAAAGGCTCTGCCTCACCTGCCTCCCCTGATTGCACATCCCTGCAACATACACATGGTTGAACAGTGGTTGCACTACCAGAAAATTACATTTCTTATATTGATTCTTGACTGCTGAAAGCTGAATTCCAGGTATGGATATTTCTGCAATTATGTGATTGGTCCAGCTAGGACCAATGGAAGTATGTATGTGTCATACCAGTGGGATTTTCATGGAAATAACTACAGTGATTGCCACTAGATTCCATCTCCCGACGCGGCTGTCCTGCTGCTTAGTGGACACAGGAGGTTGCTTGCTCAGGATGGGCACCATTTAGAGAACACTTTGATTTTCTCAATGATTGGACAAGGTTATGAGTCATCAAGATCTCCACCTCATCAAATCAGAGAACGCTGTGCAAATATTGAGGAAGTGCAAAGTATTCCCCGAATGGCTCCTGTGCTGAGCAAGCAACCTTCAGTGTTCACAATGCAGCAGGGCAGCAGAAGCTAGTTGAGATCTTTATCTCAGTGATGCCTACTTCAGTGATTTCCAGCTTCCTAGGGGATCACACTGGTATGGCACATACCTATTTACATTGGTCCAAGCTGGACCAATGTAAAAATATCCATAGCTCAACTTCAGCTTTAAATAAACGGGTGCACAGAAGCATACGTTTTGATCTAGATGCTCTCATAAACAAATGCCCTGGGTTGCCATGGGTTGTTGTAAATATGCAGGGTGCCTACAGCAATCCAGTGTGTGTTACGGCACTAAATGTCGGAATAATGAATAGACCTGTTCAAGCAGTTGAAACAAAGTTCTTTTTCTTTTCAGTAATGCCCTGGTAACTTGAAACCCTTTATTAAGATGGGAAACATTTTCTAGTAGTTTCTGATACTTGTTAGAGCATGCATTTTTTCACGCAATTTAGACGGTGGGCTTTATATGTTTTGAATAATGGTGCTGGTTAATTTAATTTTTTTTCTATAGATCAGTGTATGCAATAAATAAAATCTACACTGGGTAGGAGAAAGGCAGGATAGAAGCCTGGTACACACGGTAAAAACTGTAAAAACTGGGCAGTTCATGAGGAACTCCCCACCAGAGCACACCAGTCAGCGCTGTTCGGATGCCAATTGGCTGCTGGTTTCCCAGCATGCTCTTTCAGCAGAAGCCAGTCGTGCGATCGGCTTCTGTCGAACAAGGACCTGTACACACGGACCACATGTCGGCCAGTATCTACTGTACTGGTTGATTGCAGCTGATATTCGACCTGTGTGCACGAGGCTTTAGGCTTCTTTCACACAGACATTTTGATCACATCCCCCTTTTAGTTTTTCAGGGGAACCTGATTGGAAGGTTCATTCATTCCTATTGTGTCAATTTACACTTGCCTACCTCCAGGTCCCATCAAGTCCTCTCTCTCCGTCCCTTTCCGTTTTGATAGGCCGGATCAGAGGTAGCCTGATATAAACGAACAGCGCCCATATAGCAGAGTGGGGTCAGTCCATGTCTGCTCTGCATAAACTAAAGCCCCATACACATGGGCAGAATGTCTGGAGACATTTGCCGGTTCAAAAAAAAAACCAGCCGACTATCTGCCCATGTGTATGTCAGTCTGTTCGACAGAAGCCGGACGCTCGCTTCTGTTTGACATGCATGCTGGAAAACCAGCAGCCTACCGACTTCCGATCAGCACTCTCAGCCAATAGCATAGAGCGCTAATCGGAGTGTTCTGGCAGGGAGGCCTCCCCCTGTTGGAACACAACAGGTCAATGGGGGAGATTACTGGACTAACCTCGCATGGTTAAGCCGGGTACACACTGTTAGGGTGCACCCGGCTTAAAGTGGATGTAAACCCGAAAAAAAAATGTAATTAATAATTCTGCCTGGTAGAGTATAGCATGTCATATCATCTGTGCCTAGTCTTGCCACAAAGAGTTAATCCAACTGTGAGTAATGAGCTTATCTTTTTTCAGGAAGAGAAAGTCCGACTAACGGGGAAATACACAGTCGATCCGCCCCTTGCTCTGTGAGTGACAAGCAATTTGCTTATCTCCTTCACACAGCAGAGAAAGTTTTACACTCCCCCCTCCCTCCCTCCTCAATGTCTCAGTATAGAGGTGGGTGGGGAGGCTTGTGACATCACAACTCCACCCATCAAACTTCAGCAAACACAGACACCCTCTGATTTCAGAGTTTTACAGAGCAGCTAGTGCTTACAGGAAGGACATTTGCAAGGTAGGGATAGATGCAGGAGGCTTGCATGTATATATACATTAATGCTGTGTCAATAGTTTATACTGGGTGGGTGGTGGGTTTACATCCACTTTAAGTGAACACAGATAAGTTGCTTTGTTCCAATCAGCAGGGATTAGCTCAGAGGTCCCCTGCTTATCAGAGTAAAATCTGCCCCATGTCAAAGGAGTCGTAGATTTTAGACAATCTTTGTGACGTACTAAATTCTTTGCCCTTTAGCTAGCAGTATTTAGTCACCTACAGATGGATTTGTTCTGTAATGTTCAAGGTGTTTTGCTGCTTATCTTCAGTTTTAATTGGTGTCAGGAACATACCTCAGCATTTCTAGCCACTTGGGTAACTCAGCCATCTTAACCTCTTTTGGAAGTGTCTGTTACAGCCATGAGCTTGTTTCAGTTTTATTCAGCCAGCTTCTGGAATTTAAAGTCGAAGGTTAACCAAAAACTAACTAACTCTAAATTTACTGGCAGTCACATTTTAAAAATAATCTATCTAGCCCTGTAAAGCAAAAATTATTATACCTTTTCTGTAGCCGGTCTGGTCCCATGCTGAGCGGTCAGTGGCGACTTCAGCTGACAACAGAATCCCCGAAGCAACTTTTTGGGTGACGTCACTTCCCAGCCGTTGTCGGCTGTCTCATGCACACAGCATGTGCCGCTGGAGACCAGACCGGATCGTCTTCAGAAAGGTTATGTTTATTATTATTATTATACAGAATTTATATAGCACCAACAGTTTACACAGCACTATACAACTTGAGGGTAGACAGTACAACTACAATACACTTTAATACAGTAGGAATCAGAGAGCCCTGCTCATTAGAGCTTGCAATCATGGGTCAAGAGATACAAGAGGTAATAATTATGGGGGGCTGTACTGATGGAGAAAATAAATGTACACATAGGTGTGCGCACAGGGTGTGCCAGGCACACCCTAATCACTCTGTGCTGCACAGATTTTTCCTGCTGCTTGGCTGCAGAGAAAGAGACCGGGGAATCTCCCGAGTCCCTTTCTCTGTCTGAAAACTGAGACATCAGGGGTCTGTTTACACCCCTGATATTTCATCAATGCCCCCCCAATGGGAATCCTAAAAAAAAGTTGTAAAAAAAACATATATAAAAAATTGCAAAGCAATATAAAAAAAAATAAAATTGTGAAAAAGTAATTTAAAAAATAAAGAATAAACTACTGACATCAATCTCTGCTCTACCAACACCCTCCACTTCTCTAATGATACTGTCCATTTCCCTACTGCTATATATATAAGGCGTATGTACACACGCATCCATGTGCGTTTGACCTGTGGGGTGCACACCCTAATGCAATAGGCTGCACACACTTATGAATGTACAGTTGTTAGGTGGGGGCCAGATAGGCTTTTCAGGCATTGTCTGAAAGTGGACAGAGTAGGAGCTAGTCGGACAGATTGGGGTAGAGTGTTCCAGAGGATGAGAGGCTCGGGAGAAGTCCTGGAGGAGAGCGTGGGATGAGGTGACAAGGGAGCTACAGAGCAGGAAGTCTTTGGAGGAACTAAAAGAAAGATTAGGTTGGTATTTTCAGACTAGGTTAATGATGTGGTTGGGGCCAAGTTGTTGATGGCTTTGTAAGTTATTGTTAGCATCTTGAATTTAATTTGTTGGGTGAGTGGTGTGTATGTATGTATGTATAGTGATGTTTGCTTTACAGGGTTAGATAGATCAATCTTATAATGTGGCTACCAGTAGATTGAGAGATAGTCTTTGGCTGAACTTCTACTTTAAGCTGTATTCACAGTTGATGCCCTCACCAAACTCTCTTGAGATGTGGTTCCTAGGCCCTCTCACTCAAGGGACCACAGCTAACATTGTCAGGATGGCAAGCGGGAGGAGCTCAGGGAACAAGCATTCCCCCATCTGTTCTCTATGTGTGAACCTGGAAGCTCTCAGCTGTGAGTGCTTCTTGATTCAGAGCTATAAAAGTTCCAGCTAGAAATCCCGGTACGCAGCAGATCAGGCACAGTCTGCGCTTGACTGACTGGTGCAGTCAGGCAAGAAAGATATAAAGGGTTTGATAGACTCTCTCATGCCCCCATAAAAAGAACCAGCCACTGTTTAGGGTGGCATGCGCCCATATACAAAGGTTCAGGAAGCAAGTCTGCATTCCGGGCATTTATCTTCAGGTGTCTACTGCCCTAAACGTTTGGTACACTGTCCATCCTGGTCCAACCACAACAGCTGTCAGTCTCTCATAGAATTTGATAGGCTGCCAGCAGTGGGGCTGGGTAGTGCACTAGTGCCCTCAGCCTGCAGCTAAACACCAGAGCCTCATGCACCAAATTTACATGGAATCTAAGGGTTTATATACACTTTATAGTGGAACTGAAGGCATTAAAAAAGAAAACTCACAAGAAGGCAGGCTAATTTTTGCATCATGCAATTTTTCTTCTGCAATAAAAAAATACACATACTTGCCTGCTCAGTCTTCTGTGGCATGTAAACTAAGCTGCGCATGTTCAGCTCAGTTTACAGGCCTGGAGCAGTCCCTATGTGCCGGGTTGGCTGACTCTTGCGTGTGCAAAGGAGTCACATCATCCAGCATTGGCCAATGAAGATGCCTGAAGACTGACCCCCAGAAGGAGCTGTGAAGAAGATGCCTGTGTCGGCAAGGGAAGGGACCCTTCTCAGACTTTGGACCTTTAGAGGGAAGGTCACCGGCATGGCTGCATTTAGCTTTTTTAAACGCAGGAGAAGTGATCTGAGCAGTATAAACAACTTTAATGCCTCCCAGATCGCTTTTAAATGTTCCTGCCTTAGCCACATTTTGGCATGTTTAGTCACGTTTACATGGGTTTACACGCATTTAGCTGTGTTTTGGATCTGGGACACACAGAATCCTATTTTTTCCTCTAATCACAGCTAGACTTACCACTGGGAAATGCACTGCATGAATATCACTATTGTAAAAATATTTCCTGCTTCAGAAATGTCCTCTAGATACATATAAACGCTGGTTTGACAGTGTCAGTGTGAATGAGGCCTATGCGTGTTGTTTCTGTATTTCATGCCTACTATCTGTCCAGCCTGGCCTACGGGGGTCCCAGAAGGTAAAGACTGCATGTAAGGCATGCGGTGCTGACTTGTAAAAATGTTGTAAATGGTAAGAACACTCCAGGAGTAGAAATAGAAGCATACTATTATAGCTAAAATGAAACCTAAGACCCCTTGAAGTGACAACACCACATGACACAGCTATGTTCCCTGTCAATGATAATGTAAATATAATAATTATATACTGACTTATAGAAACTACAACAAAGACTGGAATTCATAAAGAGTCTTGTAGAGTAGATGTTTATTAGAAGTCTCTTGGTAGTGCGACAATTGGTGGCACTTGGGGCAGATTCATGTACTTGTTGGTAAGGTGCATATGATACAAGTCTGACAGAACTCTCCCAGGTATCTCTCCTATGAAGTGGCAGAGTTTTACAAGTAGGGTAGCTATTTGGAGAAGTTTGGAGAATGTATGAAATATCAGTTCCTGAGGAGCTTGAAGACAAACATACCCTTGATGTCTCACTTTCGAGACAGAGAAAGAGACTGAGGCCAGAGATTCCCCCATCCCTTTCTCTGCAGCCAGGCAGCAGGGGGAATCTGCACAGTACAGGGTGATTAGGGTGTGCCACGCCCAGGGCCGTAGATCATGTTTTGTCCTGGGGGGGGGTTCAGCAGCAGGTACCTAGTGGTGAAGCTGGGGGGAACCAAGCAGCGCTGTGTGGGTCTATGGAGCATGGCTACTTAGACCACACAGCACAGGAGCGAGCATGCACTGTGTGCCCCATAGCAAGCAGGTTTCTATTGTGGCACATAGAGAAGAGGAGGATCAGGGTCACTCTGTGCAAAACCATTGCACAGAGCAGTTGTCGTTAAGATTTCACTGACACCCACTGTAGATTGCAAGGGCAGTGCAATTTGAATGTAGTGCAGGACCAGGGCCACCTTTAATATTGATTGGACCCTGGGAAAACATTTTCTTTGCCCCCCCCCCCCCCATTCACATCATGACTGCTCACTGATTGGTTGCTGGAGGTTACAGCACATCATCTCACTGCCTGCACACCATGGACTGGGGAGGTGGGTGACTCACCAATAGACAGAAAACTCCTAGAACGTGTTATTAGCAATGAGCAGAGCACAAACACCTATGAAAGTAGGGACTGCAGTGTGTGTGAAAGAGGCCTTCATGGTGAAAGTTCTACTTTAAACCAGAACAGTTTGTTCTGACTCTCATACACTCCATTTATTGTGTGGATGTATAGCTTGGTTTGAGATTGCATCCCAGTGATGGCCAACCGATGAGCTTTTCAGGGCCTCAACTGCAGCCCCTGACACTCCAAAGGGTTGTGCATATCATTTACTGCCAGACATACTACGTGAGATGGTCAGAGACTGCAGGCATACAAGAGATGGTCAGAGACTACAGACGTACTACAGTAGATGGTCAGAGATTGCAGACATAGTACAGGAGATGGTCAGAGACTGCAGACATAGTACAGGAGATGGCCAGAGACTGTAGACATAGTACAGGAGAGGATCAGATACTGTAGGTGTACTACAGGAGATGGTCAGAGATTGCAGGCAAACAAGAGATGTTAGGGACTGCAGGCGTACAAGAGAATATCAGAGACTGCAGACGTACTACAAGAGATGGTCAGAATCTGCAGAAGTACTACAGGAGATGGTCAGGGATTGCAGACATAGTACAGGAGATGGTCAGAGACTGTAGACATAGTATAGGAGATGGTCAGAGACTGCAGACATAGTACAGGAGATGATCAGAGACTGCAGACATAGTACAGGAGAGGGTCAGAGACTGTAGGTGTATAACAGGAGATGGTCAGAGACTGCAGACTACTACAGGAGATGGTCAGAAACTGCAGGCTTACAAGAGAGGGTCAGAGACTGCAGGCGTACTACAATAGATGGTCAGAGACTGCAGACATACTACAGGAGATGGTCAGAGAATGCAGGTGTACAAGAGATGGTCAGAGACTGCAGACATACTACAGGAGATAGTCAGAGACTGCAGGCATACAAGAGATGGTCAGAGACTGCAGGCGCACTACAGGAGATGATCAGAAACTGCAGACATAGTACAGGAGATGGTCAGAGACTACAGACATACTGGAGGAGATGGTCAGAGACTGCAGTTGTACTACAGGAGACGGTCAGAGACCATCCATGTACTGTCTTATCTTCTATCCCTGTATATTGTCTGCTGAACACTCACAATGGTCCTTCCTGATTTCTATAACAGGTGCTGTCAGTGTCCCCACACACCACACATGTCATTTACTTACTGTGTGACACCGACAATAAGGACAGGTTCCAAACTTTCAGCATGGACTCTAGAGAGGAGGGAGGAGCCATCCCTACCTCTCCTCCCCACTGATCACAGGTCTGGTTGTTAGAGGGTGGAGTGATTGGTTGTTAGGGGGATGTGGAGGTCACGTGACGGCAGGTCCCTACCGAGGAGGGAGGAGAGATCTCAGGTACGACTTTCAAACCTTGGACAGGAATAACAGCCACAGTGTGTCATTCATTTACTGTACACACCACACACCCCTGTGACTGTCGTGGACAATATCTTTAGTCCTTCCTGGTAACACTCACAAGTCGTCTGTTATATGTCCCTATCTTCTATTCTGTCATGTACCTACCAGAGACTGGCAGAGGACATCATGTTGACGTCAGAGACTGGTAGAGGAGGTCATACAGACATCAGAGACTGGTAGAGGACATGATACAGACGTCAAAGACTAGTAGAGGACATCACGCGGACGTCAGAGACTGGTAGAGAACATAC
>BLSH010427549.1:69046-91081 GCA_018402905.1 Glandirana rugosa | reverse complement strand
AGAGACTGCAGGCATACAAGAGATGGTCAGAGACTGCAGGCGCACTACAGGAGATGATCAGAAACTGCAGACATAGTACAGGAGATGGTCAGAGACTACAGACATACTGGAGGAGATGGTCAGAGACTGCAGTTGTACTACAGGAGACGGTCAGAGACCATCCATGTACTGTCTTATCTTCTATCCCTGTATATTGTCTGCTGAACACTCACAATGGTCCTTCCTGATTTCTATAACAGGTGCTGTCAGTGTCCCCACACACCACACATGTCATTTACTTACTGTGTGACACCGACAATAAGGACAGGTCCCAGAATTTCAGCATGGACTGTACAGAGGAGGGTGGAGCCATCCCTACCTCTCCTCCCCACTGATCACAGGTCTGGTTGTTAGAGGGTGGAGTGATTGGTTGTTAGGGGGATGTGGAGGTCACGTGACGGCAGGTCAGGCAGTGGCTGGTTGGGAATTGGAAGAGATAATGGAGCACCAAGCCGGGAACCAAGCCTCACAGCTGTAGTCCAACTCCACCCCAGTAGTATTTACATCTTATTTACGGGCAGCGCAGGTGCAATGGGCAGCTGCTTTGTGCCCCACAACAATGACGTTAAAGACAGCCTTGTGAGGGAGATGCGTTGCAGGTTTTCTGCACCACATCCTAGTGTGAACCGGGGCTTATTATTGCCCTTTCAACACAATTAAAAAATGGCCAGGGCACTAAGGGCAGCAAACAGTCCAGCCTGGCTCTGGCAGCAATGTTGTTGTGCCTGGCAACCCTTCAGCCCTTTACCTCTGCAGTCAGCACCACAACATAGCTGACAGAACCAGGCTGAACTGTCAGTACCAACCAAGCAGTGGAAAATGGTAACCCACGAATCCACTGATTAGTGAATAATTTTGCCAGTTACCACAGACTCACTTACCTCAATGGCAGCACAGCAGTGGTGGTAAGTGGTCTGTGATGACCGTCTCTCAGACAGCAAGCAAGCCGAAAAGGAAAAAGGGAGGCTCAGCTCCTTAGCAGCAGTACTGCTACCTTGCATGTTCTCCGCTCCATTCTCCTCCGAAGTCCAAGGCAGGAAGTACAGAGTGTAGAGACAGTCGGGCACGGTGGGCGGGACTACAGACGCCGTCCGCTCCCACTGTGTCTATGATCTGTCCCCCGGGAACCCAGAACAGCCTGGTCATAACAGCGTAATGTAAGTGCCTGTCACAGTGCGTCTTACACCCGACCTGCTGCATCCACTTCGCCTGCAATACTGACTGCTCTACTCCGCTGTTTGTTGTTGCGGTGCTGGCACCATGAGAGACGACAGGGCAGAGACACACCCCAACCCCCCCCCTTATCTACAGCCCTGGCCACGCCTATGACCGCAACTAACCTGCACTGCTGAGGAGAAAATGAGAGGTTCTGGAGCTCCCAAAGGATGCTACAAAGAGCTTCAAAACAGAAAAACAAAGCAAAAAGAAAATGAAAAATAGATTACAGGGCCATGAAGTAGTAGATGTGCATGGATTATTTTAAAAGAATAAGGATATAATTTACACTGTGATGGGGGGGGGGGGGATTGGAAAAACGTACATTTGAGCTGCGTTTTTACTGTCCCTTAACCGCTACCCATAAAGCTGCAAAGGCAGTGGGGCTGTACATTTGCTGTGGCTACAATGCTTTGCTTTTGTACACCCTCTGTTGCATTCAGGTGAATGGAGCTGCACTGCAAGTGCCCCCCAAGCGCAATGCATGAGTTGCTTCGTGCCAGTTTTAGGGGCAAAGCAGGCGGTGAGGAAATGACACAACACCTCTGCACTGCCTGTCAAATGAAAAGCGACCCACCTTAGGCTGCCTTTTAGAAGGCTAACGCTAGTGTAAATGAACCCTTCGGATATTGTTTAGCGTCAACTTAATAATGAAAAGGGTGCAGGGTTTTGGTGAATTTGGCGCAAGGGTTCCGACCACACCGCCAAAAAGGTGTGCCGGGCGCCTTAGTGATTAGCCCCCATGTGGCTGGCTGTCACCAGTTATTGGAAGGTGACACTTATGGACTAGAGGTGACTTCTCAGCCATCAGTCCTGGTACAGAGAGCATAGGGAGTGATCCAATGCCAGCATGCCATACACAGAGCAGAGCACAGACAGGCAGGCACACACTAATCCCATTTTAGGAAGGGGATCTATTATGTCAGTGTCCTGAGGCGTGAGAACTGTCATGCCTGCATATTAACAATTAACTCCAGCTTAATAATAAAGGCTGCAAGTCCAGCTGGAGGAAGGCTGAGGGGAGGCATGTGGGGCGGATCTGTACACTCACTATACTCACTGACTACTACAGCACACAGCCCTCCCTCCTCTACACCTCCATCGCAGCCTGCAGCACGGGCAGATATGGTTGGCAGGCTAGCCTTACAGGATGTCCCCGAGCTGCTGGACATGAAGAAGAAGGGGGACAGGGTGCTGGACAGCCCAGACTCAGGGCTCCCCCCAAGTCCTTGTCCCAGCAACTGGCTCCTCAGCCCTGCAGCAGCAGACAAGTCCTCCGATCAGGAGGTGACCGGGCACACAGTGCGGGTGGTGAGTACACTAGTCCTGTCATTGGGCTGCCACATACACTGGGTGGGTTCAATGACTCCAGGGGACACCCACTCTCTGCCATCACTGCCATGTTCATTCATGATGTGATGGGATAATTACTAATGTCATGATGATCACTGATGCAGCATTGGTGATTAGTGATGTGATAATGATCAATGATTCCATGTGATGTGATGAAGATCAATGATGTGATTAGTGAAGATTACTAATGTGATAATGATCAGTGATGTGGTGATTATCAGTGACGTGATGATGATCAATGATGGGATTAGTGATAAGTAATATGATGATGATTAGTGACAATGATCATTTATGATCAGTAATGTATTGATGATCAGTTATGATCAGTAATGTGATAATGATCAGTGATGTGATGATGATCAGTGACGTGATGATGATCAATAACGTGATGATGCTCAGTGACGATCAGCCATGTAGGATGGTCAGTAATGTATTGATGATCAGTTATGATAATGATGATGATCAGTGATGCAATGGGATGATAATCAATAATGTGATGCGATGATGATCAATGATGTGATCAGTGATGATCACTAATTCAGTGATGATCAGTGATGTATTGATGATCAGTGATGCGATGTGATGATGATTAGTAATGAGATGATCAGTGATGTGACAATGATCAGTGATGTATTGATTATCAGTGATGATAATGTGTTGAGGATCAGTGATGCGATGTGATGAGGATCAGTAATGAGGTGATTAGTGATGTAATGATGATCAGTAATTATTAGTAATGTGATGATGATCAGTGATGTATTGATGATCAGTGATGATTAGTAATGTGGTGATGATCAGCGATGTATTGATGATCAGTAATGTACTGATTATCAGTAATGATCATAGATATGATGATGATCAGTGATAATTAGTAATGTGGTGAGGATCAGTGATGCGATGTGATGAGGATCAGTAATGAGATGATTAGTGATGTAATGATGATCAGTAATTATTAGTAATGTGATGATGATCAGTGATGTATTGATGATCAGTGATGATTAGTAATGTGGTGATGATCAGTGATGTATTGATGATCAGTGATGATTAGTAATGTGGTGATGATCAGTGATGTATTGATGATCAGTAATGTACTGATTATCCGTAATGATCACAGATATGATGATGATCAATGATAATTAGTAATGTGGTGATGATCAGTGATGCAAAGTGATGATGATCAGTAAAGAGATGATTAGTGATGTATTGATGATTAGTTATGTAATGATGATCAGTAATGATTAGTAATGTGATGATCAGTGATGTATTGGTGATCAGTGATGATTAGTAATGTGGTGATGATCAATGATGTATTGGTGATCAGTGATGATTAGTAATGTGGTGATGATCAGTGATGTATTGATGATCAGTAATGTGCTGATTATCAGTAATGATCTCAGATATGATGATGATCAGTGATAATTAGTAATGTGGTGATAATCAGTGATGTGATGTGATGATGATCAGTAAAGAGACGATGAGTGATGTATTGATGATTAGTGATGTGATGAGGATCAGTGTTTGCTGTAGAACTCATTAGTAGTAATAGGTATTGCTTGTACATTGTTTGACATAGGATTTCCCTTCCAGTAGGCAGCTGACCCCAAATGTCCTTAGACACCCCCACCTAATACTAGACAGGAAGGCTCGCAGAGATCCTTGTTATTACTAGGGCAGCATGTAGTGTGTATGTAGGATGTCAGCTCTGCAGCTGCAGCTTTCCATCTGCTGAATAATGTATTGTTATGTCAGTGTGCTTTCACATGTTACAGACTTACAACATCTGTCTGTGCAATTCTCTCTCCTTTTCACTGTATTATTCCCTTTCCGCTTTTCTTTTTATTAAAATAACATTTGTATTCACTACTGTATAGACAGACAAGCACAAACAGGTATAAGGTGAGAAAAGCCTGTGGTACAGTCCATTGAGCTTATATGATATCTGAGCTGGATAAAGAGAGCGGAATTACTAGCAGTCTGTGCTGTTAGCTGAGATTAGCCTTCACTTCTACATGCCTCTTCACATGTCTGACTGTAATACAATATTTCCTTCCTAGGCTAACACTATCTGGGATTACATGGCTTGTTCAACTAAGGACAGCCTACAATATAGGAATTACTGTATGGGAAATACTATTGTTCAATATCTGATACAAAGATCTGTGCACAATCAGGGCTTTGTTCTGTACATTGTGTTCATTTGTGATTTAATGTACAATATTGTATTCATAAATATTTAGCAATTTAAACAATTTCCCAAAAATCATATACAAGAAGTATTGTAGCAGATAACTTACCTACACTGTATGTTCACAGGGACACATTTATTTATTTCAGGTACTTATATAGTGCTGTAAATTTACACACTGCTTCACATATATATTGTACATTCACATCAGTCCCTACCCTCAAGGAGCTTACAATCTAAGGTCCCTGACTCACATTCATATGCATACTGGGGCAGGCTTAGACAGAAGCAAATGAACCTACCAGCATGTCTTTGGAGTGTGGGAGGAAAACGGAGTTCCTGGAGGAATATATATATATATATATATATATCACAGTGGCTAAGTGGTTAGCACTTCTGCCTAGCAGCACTAGGGCTGTCAGTTCAAATTCCAACCACAGCAATAGTATGCATATGATTGTGAGTCAGGGACCTTAGATTGTAAGCTCCTTGAGGGTAGGGACTGATGTGAATATATATACTGTACAGTATATATAGTATATAGTGCCTGTTCTAACATGACTGCACACCAGTGCACAAAGCAAGGTCCATAAAGACATGGATGAGCGAGTTTGGGGTGGAGGAACTTGATTGCCCTGCACAGAGCCCTGACCTCAACCCGATAGAACACCTTTGGGATGAATTAGAGAGGAGACTGAGAGCCAGGCCTTCTCATCCAACATCAGTGCCTGACCTCACAAATGCGCTTCTGGAAGAATGGTCAAACATTCCCATAGACACTCCTAAACCTTATGGACAGCCTTCCCTGAAGATTTGAAGCTGTTATAGCTGCAAATGGTGGCCCAACTCTATACTGAACCCTGCAGACTAAGACTGGGATGCCATTAAATTTCATGTGTGTGTAAAGGCAGGCATCCCAATACTTCTGCCAATATATTATATATATATATATTGAAATTGTGGGTTGTGTTGTGTTCCACAAAAAGAATTAATAATAAAGGTGATTTATATACAGGTATAGTAGACTAGTATAGTATAGTACTATATGTTATACTTGTATAGTATAGCAACAGTATTGTAGACTAGTATGCACAAAGGGTTTCCAAAGATAAAGAAGGAGGATGGTATGACAGCTTTTTTGCACCAATGTTTTGGTGAATCATAGGTCACAGGTGAGTCACATTTAAGTCAGTTGTTTCAGGCTGCGACTCACCAAAATGTGGGAACAATAAAACTATTATACTGTCCTCCTTGGTCATCTGCAGAAGCCCTTTGAGTGCCTCCAATACTTGTTTATTTATTTGATGTACTTATATAGCGCTGTCAATTTACGCAGTGCTCTACACATCATCAGTCCCTACCCTCAAGGAGCTTACAATCTAAGGTCCCTAACTCACATTCATACATACTAGGGCCAATTTAGACAGGATCTAATTAACCTACCAGCATGTCTTTGGAGTGTGGGACTAAACCGGAGCACCCGGAGGAAACACAAGCAGGCACAGGGAGAACATGCAAACTCCAGGCAGGTAGTGTCATGGTTGGGATTTGAACCAGCAACCCTTTTGCTGCCAGGCGAGAGTGCTATCCACTACACCACTGTGCCGCCCGTTGCTACATTATTTGTTTTGCGGGGAGCACCAAGGCATTTATTTTGGCTGGAGTATTGATACCATCTTCCTTTGTCTATATATATATATATATATATATATATACACACACAGCAGTGCTAAACCATGCTGCTATGCTGTAACAAAATGTCAGGCTATAAAGATCTGTCAAAGCCCCAAAGGAACCTATAAAACCTGTTCCAACAACTCCTATACATAAGGACCGATTAAGACAACATCAGGTTGATTTATTAGGTGTTTTGGTACTGAAGGATGAAGCAAAAGCAAGCCCAAGGCTTGAATGCTGCAGAGTATCTATTTACTTTACCACTACATTCAAGACACAATATATATGTACAATGATGCAGATGCAGTACAGGGGTCCCCTATTTTTAAAACTTGCATCATTAACATGTCAGTCATATGCTTTGTGTTATGCCAACATGTTCTGCAAAGACACTTTATGCCATTCTTTTTTCCCCTTTAAGTATGGTGGTGGAAATGTGTATATGGAATGGCCCTGGTTACATCCTCTCAGTGGCCGCAATCCTATACATTGCATTGCTCGCACTCATTATTCTTCGTTTAGGAGCTCTGACTGCTCTGCTTCCCACTTCCACGATTTGGCTACATAATGGATCGCCTGTTAAAATGAACAGCTGTTAGACTTGAAAATAGACTGGAATTCTGGAAGACCTGCATGGAACTAAAAGGCATTGTCATTTGTAAATGTTATTTTCCATTCGCATTTAGAAATGTTAAGTGATTGCTATATTATAGTTATGATGCAGGCCTTGCCTCGGGTTTTTCTAAAGTCATTCTGCTTCCTAGTGTCCTGTAATTGTGGGCTTCCTTCCAATGGACTAAGCAGTGGTAGTCACTCTGTGAAATTCAAAATCACAGTTTATGAAACTATGTGATCCACAATACATTGAAAGTGGCATTAGCCTCTCTAGCACACAGTCCAAATGATCGATTGATAGATCTTTCATTCCTAATGGTAGGTAGCAATTCATCTGAAATCCTTTGTAGCAATTGTGGACCCACTGAACCTGTTGTAACGTTTCTCCCTAATTTGGCCAATGTTTGACTTGTATGGTGAAGGGATATTTGCGTTTTTTTTAATGAACAATTTACAATGTTACATATCCATGCAAACCCCACACATGCACGCCCATACACACACATCTAGTAGAACCTGGTGTTATCTAAGGCTCCTAAAAGATTTACATATAACAGCATTTAGTAAGAAGAAAACCATACAGTATAGTGTTAAAGCTTAAAGCGGATCTTCACTGTATCTGAACACCACAAGTCAAAAACACTATTTAAAGTGGATGTAAACCCCCCCCCCAATTTTTTTTTTAAATTAAGACTTCTGCCTAGTAGAGTGAAGGATGTCATGTCATCTGTGCCCAATCTTGCCACGCAGAGTTATTCCAGCTCTGAGCAATCCTCTTATCTTTTTTCAGTAGGAAAAAAAAACAGACACTGAGAAATATGTGACTGTTTCTTCCCCCGTGTTGTGACTGACAGCTCATTTCCTTATCTCATGCAGGGAGCAGAAGAAGCTTCACCCCCCCCCCTTTCTCCTCCAGCTCTCCTAGGATTGGCTGTTCCACACCTCAGCATTATTGGGCATGCTGGAGTCATGTGCTGACTTTCATGAGTTTTTGACAGGATGTTTTTCAAAACTGAGGAATACGAGAGTGTAGAGGTGAGTGGGAAGACTTGTGGCATCAAGACTCCACACAAAGAGCTCCAGCAAAGAGACCTACCCACTGATTCCAGAGTTTTGTGGGGCTCCTATTGCTGAAGGGGGTGACATTTGCAAGGTAGGGATACATGCAGGAGGCTTGCATGTATATATACATTAATACTGTGCCATTAGTTTATACTGGGTGAGTGGTGGGTTTACATCCACTTTAATTCATTTTTAACATTTAAAGTGGATGTAAACCCACCACCCACCCAGTATAAACTAATGGCACAGTATTAATGTATATATACATGCAAGCCTCCTGCATCTATCCTTACCTTTCAAATGTTCTTCCTGTAAGCACTAGCAGCTCTGTAAAACTCTGAAATCAGAGGGTGTTTGTGTTTGCTGGAATTTGGTGGGTGGAGTTGTGATGTCACAAGCCTCCCCACCCACCTCTATACTGAGACATTGAGGAGGGAGGGAGGGGGGAGTGTAAAACTTTCTGTGCTGTGTGAAGGAGATAAGCAAATTGCTTGTCACTCACAGAGCAAGGGGCAGATCGACTGTACATTTCCATGCTAGTCGGACTTTCTCTTCCTGAAAAAAGATAAGCTCATTACTCACAGTTGGATTAACTCTTTGTGGCAAGACTGGGCACAGATGATATGACATGCTATACTCCACCAGGCAGAATTATTAATTACATTTTTTTTTCGGGTTTACATCCACTTTAAGGCTGGGTTCACACCTATGCGAATTGGATGCAGCTTAACCACATCCAATTCGCAGGACACTTGAAAACACATTGTTTTTAATGTGTCAGGTTCACATAGGTGTGGTGCATTCGCACTCCACATTGCACAGAAAACGTGTGCGTTTTCTGTGCAGTGCGGTGCGAATTCCCAGCCCATTATGTTCAATGGGAGTGCATCTAACACGGAGATGTGTTCTGCATTGAACAGGCTTCTTTCTCCCTGCATGCGGCACCTCCCCCTCCCTCCTCGGGCAGCTGTTGCGCTGCAAGAACGTACAGGAGCCGCCGAACGACGGTTCCGATCCTTCTCAGCAGCAAACAGGCTGGAATTTGCACTGCAATGGTGTGAATCCAGCCTAAAGCAGACCCCCATCCATCCATGTCTCTATGCTTTATTTTGCTGGGAAAACTCATTGAAAAACAACCCCTTAGCATTTCTGGCCGTGACCATATTGAGTAAGGGCAGATCATTCATGTAGCGTTTACTTCCTAGAATCTATCTGCCCGTAGTTCAAGCATACATGCAATAGAGTGTGCTTAGCTGAGGAAACCCCTCCTCCTCTCCTCCTGAAGACCCCTGGGTTACTTAAAACGTAACCCAGTTGTTGACCATCCTGAAGACTCCTGGGATGTATAACATCATTTTGCCTAGGCAAGAAATCAAGATGTAACTGAAGAAATGTAAAAAAAAACTTTAAAATAAGTAAATATGATGTACTTTCCTATCCATTTACTAATGCTAGCAGCGAGAGGACTAATAATAATCAATGTTGATTGGGAGAGTGAAGTTTCACTTTAAGTTTAGTTTTTTTCTTGATTTTAAATCAGCACAAGGGATGGTACTTACATTAAATGAGAAGTGTTCCTCATGCTGGTGAATGCTCTCTAAATCTGTAGCTCTTTGTCCCCACCTAATACCCCCACAGTGGTAATCTTCTGGTGTTGTGGGGGTTAATTCAAGCTGCTGGATCTGTCACAGGCACTCATCAAGGATGCTGACTATACTCGCCTATTCCGTGCCCCCCCTCCCCAGCTTCATTCACAGAAACTCTACTATAACTTCCCACAATGAAAATCTTTCTATGAATGGAGGATGCATGGATGGGTGGATGAATGAAAGGTCTACCTCCTCCATTCATAGAGCGCTTTTCATTGGGGGAGACTATAGCTTTATGAAGGAAGGAGGGGGTTGGAATTAACCCCCACTGTAGCGGAAGATTACCACTGTGGGGTGCAGAGGACTGAAGATTTAACCTCTTGACGTCGGCAGCGGGGTGCGGCTTAAGATCACATGACCACCATGATTGGCTGTCATGGCGGCCAAGTGGTCCAAAAACTCCCGATCATAAGGTGTGATTGGGAGCTTTCGGTAAAGCAACAGTAACTTTGTCAGAAGCGTGAAGCATGCACACTCACGGCACAGATGTATTGGGGCAATTAACGCAAATATGTGGCCCCCCGGTGCTAAGGACCAGGCGCATATTTACGTACAGCCGGCGCCAAGGGGCTAAACAAAGAGCGCAGTCACTAGCACAATGGACATTTATAATTTGATTGAAAATATTTTCCCTTGTGCTGTTTAAAAAAAAATCAACTCTAATGTTTATCTATGCACAAGACATTCAACATGCTAGCTTGTTGTTCATATGTAAGCACTGTGTTATGTGGGCTCACTAAATACATGTCCATGCTTCAGTAATTTCTATTAGGTTGGGTTCACACTGGAGACGGCTCTGGTGCACAGCAGAGGTTCGGTGTGTCCCGGTTCACCGTTTCAGGTCCAATTTCAGCCCGAAATTTTGAGCTGAATTCGGACCTGAAACGGACCAAAAGACGCACTGGGCTCCTGTGCAAATTCTCACCACAGCGGCCCCGGAGATATGTGAACCGGCTCCTTAGAGAACCGGTCACATTCTTCCGCATTCCAATTCGCAATGGTGTGAACCCAGCCTTAGACTTATGCGGGCCATACACTATACGAAAAATGATTCAAACTCGTTTTCAAATAACAAACACTCGGCCGTGGGAGCATACAATAGTGCCATCATGTAATGACTGAATTTTGATAAATCGTTCAATGGGCATAAATAAATCCTTTTTTCGTCCGTTTTGTCACATATGTGCAGTGCAAACAGTTCCATTTTTAACTGGCGAGAAATACATTAACCTTTCAATTTATCATTTGTTGGCAGAATTTTTCAACCTGTTCCTTCGATTTTTCGGCTCTGAAAAGTTAAGACCGATTTTCTATTTGTGCCCGTTAACTGGATGAAAAATGAACGAACGTTCCAAATATCAGATTTTCAAACAGTTTTTCGGGTAGTTTATGGGCATCATAAGGCCTTATTCACACAGGGTGTAGCAATGCGTACGCTTTTAGGAGATTGTGTTTACCCACACAGGGATAAGCAGGTTTTCTGTGCATCCCCGTGCAGGCAGTCCCATTGGTGTCAATTGAGACACAGCCACTGCTTCCAATTTGACATTTGGGCGGGCATATGGCCCCAAACGAACACTGAGTATGGGGACACGTACTTGTATCCACACGGTTAGGTAAACACGGCCTCACGCGGGCATATGTATTGATTCACCCTGTGGGAACGAGACTATACAAGGATGGATCAATGATCCTACAGATGTTCTCTAGTTAATAATCTAAGTAGTAATCATAGTTTTCTCTTCTGTAACAGATTTGAGTGACATATCTTTAATAAAGTAGAACTTCAATCTCTCAGTCAAGATTGACTATTTGAATCCATATGCTGCTAGCATTAGTACTGTAAATAGATAGGAAAATATATTATATTTATTTGTTTTAAACTTTTATTACATTTACTTCAGTTAGTTCCTGGTTTCCAGGTCTAGGCAAATAATATCACACATCCCAAGTGCCCTTAGGAGGGGAGGATGGGTTTTCTTAGCTAAGCACACAATCCTGCCTGCATGGATGACCTAAGGGCAGAGGGATTCTAGGAAGTAAATGCTATAGGAATCATCCACTCTTACTCAAGATGGCCAAAAACAAACCTCCCAACTTTTTGAGATGGGAATGAGGGGCACCTATTAACAAAAGTATATAGGCTTTGGAAACACCCCTTACCGCGCCCCCCTTGAAGGAGAAATACACCAAAAAAATGATTAGTTAAACCCACACGTGCTTTTCTTTACCACTATTATTCCTTTATATTGGCTTTTGAAATATACAAATTCAGAAATTTAGAAATTGGATGAAAGGTTTAGCAAACACTTTTTGAAAGATAAAAAGTACATTTTATATACAGCTATATAGATCAGTCCAGCATGAGGGACAAATGAAGAGCAATGAGGGACAGAGGGACTTTGTTCCAAATCAGGGACAGTCCCTCTAAATCAGGGACAGTTGGGAGCTATGAAAAAATGCTAAGAAGCATTTTTCAAAATGGTTTCTCAGCAAAATAAAGCATGGAGACATGGATGGATGGATGGATGGGTGGGTAAGCTTGCTTTGAATATTAAAAAATCATTAAATAGCTTTTTTGGTATGTGGTGCTCAGATGCAGTGTAGTTCCACTTTAAAGTAGAGCTATAGGCAAAACTTTTTTTTTTCCATTTCAGATAGAGTAAATGAGGATTATAATCCCTGTCCATTTTTTGCCATCTGTATCCCATTGGGTAGATTTACCCTCTCTTCCCATTTCATGGCCATAATAGGAAGTGAGAGGAAATTCCTGCAAATTAAGTGAATCCCTTGTGGGCCCCTAGGGCACCAGAACTAGTGTCTCAACTGGAAGATTTTGCATCTATTACCGTTCTGGGGACAACCCAAAATTTGGGATTTTCTTTTACCTTCAATTTCAGGGCACAGACAGCAATAAAACATAACTGGGGTTCTAATCCCTCTGCACTCTATCCAAAACAAATATATATATATATATTTAGCAAATCAATGGTATGGTACTTATCAGGGCAGGACCGGGTACATGCAGTGTACGTGTATGTTTACATTTGGTCCCAGCATGGGGACTCCGGTGCTACCTCTGATTACTGTTGAGCAATGATTGGATATGTTGCATTGTGAATATCAGTTGTTGTGCATGATGCCTTAAAGAGTAATTTTGGACAACAAGGGAAACCAGTAATGCTGTCCAAGAAACACTGTAGCTGTGCCAAAGACTTAAATTTCACCCTATTTACCTTTATCAGAGCTCAATTAAGTGCATTGCAACCAGATTCCTGAGGGCTTTGCACCATGTTCACTGGGAGGATACTTCCTAAAACATGTGTTGTGTAACCTTATCGCTCTGTGTACTTACTGTATCAGAATCCATCAAACTTTCCAGGCAGGTGTAGATCTGATTGGTGGCGGTGGCAATAAATTACTGACACTTTAAAACTTCAGACATTTTGTATGTGAGAAACAATAAAGAGCCTGCAGTGGGTGTTTCTGGGAACAGGTCTTCTGCAATACATAATGGGCTTTCCAGATAATTCAAATATTGACAAGGGAATGGAGTGCACTGGTACATTGTCTAAGTTAAAAACTGAAGCCCTGTACAGGTAGGCTGTGCCCCCTGTATGCATCTCAGAGTTTAATTTTCTGTCCTGACTGAAGTGTGCCTGTAACTAGCCATAGGCATTAAATAGTGGTTTGTATGCCAGTGATCAATGCAAATGTCATTTGATGTTTTACTACTTGAATAGTCATTCCCTACAAGTATCCATGACTATATGTGCACCAGATAGCCCTACTACTGCTGTTTAAGGGAAAAAATAGATACCGATATCCCCAATATAAAGCTTCAATGCATAAAAGTCCAGAAAAGTTGCATGTATCCTATAGATCAGCCTTTCTCAGTCTTTTTACCACAGAGGATCCCTTGAAATAGTTTTCAGGTGTCGGGGAGCCCAAGCTAAAATTAATCAGTCAGGGCTGGTGGGAAAATACCCCCTACATTGATGGTCAGTGGGAAAAAATGTCCCCTTACATTGGTGGCCAGTATAAAGTTTGCCCCTCTTACAATGGCGATCAAAATGCCACCCTTGCAGACAACTAAAACGATTGTTGGTGTCATGCTGCTAGCTCTGCCAAGTGGTGTTGAGCTCTGGAAATTATGAAGGCATCATAAGATGAAAGGCCAATCAACCACAGCTCAAGGAAACCCTAGCAACCCCTGGAGATATCCTAGGCCTCCACGTAACCCTGGTTGAGAATAGCTACTATGGACCGTCTATTCTGGGAAAATCAACAATCCATGTCTGTCTCCAAATTTTAACATTTTTCATGGTGGAATATACTCCCTGGTGACTGTAAGTATCCTGCTGGCTCTTTCATTTGGACTGACAGCAGTCTAAAGGTGGATCCTAACAGTTCGGCTTGAGCCTACATAACAGCAGCCTTGTTGCTGGCTGCTCACCTTACCCTATCTCTCCCTCCAGTCCTTCAGCCCACCGTATCTGCAGTATAGTACCTTTCTGCTTGCTCCCTGCCATACAGGGGAGAAAAAGTGACTGGTGGTTACATTTATTTGCTGAAACCTGCTAGAATTGTTACACTGTATCTCTCATAACAAAGATGCAACCTCCATCTAGTGGCCATAATGTGGTATTTTACTACTACCCATTAAAAAAACATTTGTTCAGAGGAGAAAAAATGCCCAATAACATTTGTTTTTCCCTTATTCACACAGAAGAAATGTACGTTCAGATTTCCTGGACGAATGTCTATGAGAATTTTTTTTTTATAAATAGATCCCATAGCTTTAGGTGGAAGTCCAAGCCAGTTCATAAGATGTAAACAGAAAAAAACAGCACCCAATTTATTAAAGCAAGGGATATCATTAACGTCTTAAAGTAAACCTGACATGGCCTACATGTAACAACAATGCTGAAGTGTAGGGATCATGTGGTGCCTGTAAGTACCGTACCTGTATTATTCTTCAGATCATTCCTTGTGTCCCTAAAAAAGATGTTTGGATCCTAGATTCAGGACCTCAAAGCCAACGTGGAGTCCTGTCCCTGTCATTGATCTGTCAAGTGCCACAACATCAATGGGCTCTGACATTTGACAGTTGTATGATGGGTATAGTCTGGGCTTAATCTTGAAATGAAGGTCCCATGTATAGCCTGGGAACAGGTTTTAAGGGGGTTCCACAGGGACACAAGGAACGGTATGATGACCAGCAAAGGTGTTTCACTTTAGTATTTTTGTCACCTTAGAAGTGTGATAGTGCAAGCAAAGACCCAGATAAAAAGGTATATTATATACACAATCAAAGTGATGTCAAGCACACACTTTTTTAGGTCAACTACTATCGGCAGATAGCACTCATGTGTAAGGAACAATTACAAATAAATTCAGTACTTACAGTCTATGATGATTTTATATCTAAGCTGTATAAATCCTGGATACCCAGGAAGTACATACAGAATGTGTAACAATGTATTCCAAAACCAACTACAGAGCACATAAAGCTTAATAACACACTTAAAACCCCATATTAGAAATGCCTAGAGATTATGGAAATGAAGACTCAGATGTGCAGGAGAACATTTAATAACTAAGATAAAGGCTATGATATAAAGTCTCTAGAGAGAGTAATTCGAGAGTTAGAGAGATAGTAAAAAAACATAAGAGGTATAATGGAATGTGTAGCTAAAAGGCATTGTGGTGTTTCGAAAAATATATCGTCAATGTAGATGAACCAAAGAGAAATTGTAAATGAGATAGAAGGTCCTAAGTTGATGGTGATATGGACTAATTTACTAAATAGCTCCAGGAATAGAGATAGTGTCTGTAGACAAGTATGTAAAACTGAAGTGAGGATATTGCTTTACCAAAAGAGGAACCATGGTGTAGGCCAAAAAGACTATGATGGATAAAAATGAGATTACATTGGAGAAAATCCAGAACGATTGCCAAGAATGAAGTGAATGCAGGGGGTGTGTGCTGACTGATAGAGTGACTGTCACACTTGTCAGAAATATTAGAAAGGGGAAGAGGAAATCTTCACACCATTAGCTGAATATGGGTTTGTCTTTTGGTGTAACGATTGTTTCTTTGGGGGAGAACTGAATAATAGCATGCCATGTAAAAGATAAAAGAAGCAATCAGATATGTACTTGTATAATATAAACTTTAGGGCATAAGGCAGTAAAAGAAGCACGTAATTAATCAAATAGCATTTCACTGTATTAACGTCAGTGACTAATGATTTCTGATTGATTGCTATATGTTAATATACTTATCTTCATTCTTGCTTTTCATCTCCTAAATAATCCCAAGTGCACCGGTATTAATGTGTAAACAAGGCTTTCTGTTTAATTATGCCACGTTCTCTTGAACTAAACTGTAACCTTGGACAGTAAGGCTGGCCACACATAGATTTTTTTCATTCAGCCTGCAAAATTCAACTGATTCCACCATCCATGCTATATATCCCAGATGGATGAATCTCCCGCTGCAACTATTGTATTTTGGGTAACTGTCAGAATACCCGAACAGTGGCTGCATCTAATTTGGATGCAGATGCTTTTTGGTCAAGAACGTTCCAGCCAACAAAGAATATCAGGCAACAGCCACCCGGAATTTGGACAAGTTCATTAGGAGCCAGATAAAATTCACTTAATGTACGGTCAGCTTACCACTTGATGGAGAAAAGCTTAGTGTGAACCACGTGAAGTATAAAAAACCCAGAACCTTAACCTTTTGCAAAAATCCCATAATTAAGACCTTTACCCCTTGCCAGCAGAGGGTAAAAAAGTGCTGGATAATACTGGGAAGTAAGGTGAATTGTATGTATGTTTCTCCGTGGATGAAATGTGGATCTATTGGATACGGTTTTCAAGGCAAGATGGAGATTGTGCCTACTTGTAACTGTTCATTTAGCTTTCCATACAAGGTGGTTGCTGGGTTCATTGACTGCTTTATCCTGCTAGCCCTCTGGTAGGCAATGGTACAATGAACAGACCCTTTTTGTTTGCCATTGCATGCAGGGCTTTGCCACTATTTCATTGTATGTCACAGTTTAATAACCTATGGTGTGACTTCCTCAAATTGCTAAGTGTTTCAGGACATGCTATATGCCACAGAAAAGCGCAGGAATGCTCCAGGATGAGCTTACATGCAGCTTGATTATTCGCTACTTAGCTGTCTCTGAGGGCACCCGGGCCAAATGCAGTATATTTTTGTGTGGCAAAGACGTTAAAGGAACTGTTTTCTGTTTTCACCAGGTCTCCTATATAGTCCTATTCTTTCGTGGCATTATATTGACATTTACTGTCAGTCAAATTCAACAGTTATATCAATATTTAACCCATCATATTTTTTATCGTTACTACTAAAATTTTGTTGTGTAGTTTTTTTGCTACCCCTCCATATATTGGGGTTCTATTTTTTTTAAAGTGGTAAAAAAAATGGAAGTAAACATTTATTATACTGCAGCTTACCTTCTTAGGCTTCATTTGAGTTTAGAAACTCAGCTCCATAAAAGCCTACAGTATGTGTCCATGTACACATAGTCTTTTAGCAGAGTTTAGGAGCTGCCGCATTTAAGTGAGGTTAAATGTCCTTCTGCTGAACACAGAAGAATCGCATTCAGGATACAAATGTTTTGACCGCCCGCCCGCCACAGGGATACGCAAATCGCAGCAAGATTGCGGTAAAAACGTGGTTTACATTTTTGCTGCATTTGTGTTTTCCTGCAGTCGCCCTCAGAGTAGGCTAGTGAACATGTAGCCTTACATGTTCTTACAGCCTCCAATCTCAGATGATAACAAGGAAAGGGAGGGAGGCGCACCTAAGTGTTTAGATGAGTAAGTGAAGATGATGAAGATAAAGGTAGCAGCCGTCCCCAGAGTGTGTCCAAAGCTCTGTAGCATAAAAACAAGGAAAGGGAGGGAGGCGCACCTAAGTGTATTAATCACCCAGGAGCACCATAGACGATGTAAGTGGTTTTACCACCCACAACAGCGCCAGAGAACTACCTTACCTCAATCCCAGATGATGCCTATTGTGGGGAAACGCGTCGGATGGAGCTAGCAGTGTGATGGTAGCACGCACGGTCCGATAGAGTGGTGGATCGGCTCTGGCTGTGGGATGTTTGTATGCCTTATACATTTGCTCAATCTCCGGGAACGTATCAGAACGCTTGGGAGACCACTTGTGAATGAGCTGGGCTTCCCTAAAGAGGATATCTCTAAGCTCTTCTTGATCCCCTTGTGGGATCATATGTTCTGGTAAGCAGCTTGTGTGTCTGCATTAGCACAGGGGTGGAAGTGAAGCGGTGCTTATAATAGTGACTCATTACACTGGATAGCACAAAAGCACTTTCTTTCCCTGCAGTGGGACAGACATTAATTGGACTGTCATTTTTTATACTTTTTTCACTAGTCACTAGTGAATTCTTGCACATGAGGTATACAGTCACGATTTATATTTTTTTTCTTTTTTAAGTCCAGTTTTATATGGATTTGCTCATTGCACTTTATATGAAATGTTCACTTTGTGAAATTTTTTTAATTTTTTTTGCACTTTATTGTATGAATTCTTTGAACAATTGATTTGCAAGTTTTATGTGGACACCTGATTTGGCATATTTGATTATAGGTGATTTTTTAATAATCTTAAAACACATTGGTTGAGATAGCATGCATTTATTATTTCTATGTTGTTTTGTAGTATAGTATTCAACTACTTTTTGTGCAGCAGCCTCATTATTAAAAAGCCAAGCGTGAGTTCCAGCAATTTTGAACACGTTCTTACATGTAATGGCTGCATTCGTTTTTTAGGCTTTTTCTGTTAAAACAAATCATTAATCACTGACAGGAATACTTACAATGATCATCTTTTATTTATTCATGTAAAACCTTTATCCCAGAATAAAAAACGGTTGCTGTAACTGCTTACTGTATGTAACTGCAATGTGAGCTGGAGTTTGGCTTCACTTTGTTAGTGTATCTAAAGCTGCTAGTCCATTAACACTCTCCTGCCCCCAAACTGACAATATTGTTGTCCAAAAGATCCCCTGTGCTCCTTCATCCAGAGTGTAGGCGCTTTAACCCAGGAGGTGTTACTAGCCAGATAACCAGTTCAAAACCGAGGGAAACAAGCCTAAAAAAAAAAACTAATACAGCTTCCACGTCTAATGATTGGCAAGCTGCAATATATTAAATTTTTGGTTTTGGGTTTAATACCACTTTAAGGTCTGCACTGGGGATGACCTTAAACTACAGCCTGTGTTGGATTTGAAAAGTCTTCACCTGATCTGTCTACATCTGTCTTAGCGAGCATGGCTTTATGTACAGTGCTTCATCTATTTATGGTTTGTTGGTACAAGCCTAGTCATTGTTTGTGCACTGTAGAGTAAAGGCCATGCGTTATTTCTGGCTTTTCCTCACATAATGTAGAGGTGTGGTGCTGGTTTCCTTTTCACGGATTTCAGGGCCACCCATAGATTTATCTTTTTGGGTGAGATCTGTTCTTTATCTTATCTCTCTTCTCTAATATATAACTCCCAGTGCTTTACCTGTGTATGAGAGTGTTAATAGACTTGGAACTAACCTCAGGATGAAGGACCTGTTTCATGATTCTATTAGCGAAGACTGCTTCTCAGAAGATGGGGTATGGCTCTGCTTTTATTATTTCATCTGCGTTTGTAAATTGGACTGATTGGAATAGTAACTGTAGGGCAGAGTATTTTAAGAATTCAAGGATATCTCTGTCGAAACATGCTCATGCCATTCAGAAGCAACAGGAGGAGCTGGGAATCCCTTCCGGATTAATAGATTTAGATGTTGATGACTTTTTTCATTTGTATTGATGTGTTACTGGAGTGCTAAATTTGTTGTAATTCACTTGAAGTAGAGTCTTCTGATCGCAGAGAACGATTCATTCAGCTCAACATATGCTAACCACATTTATACAAACATAAGCAAACTCTTGTAGGACCAATTGAAGACATAAGACATAGGACAACCTGAAAACCCATAAGGAAGCTCAAAAGTTAAGTAAATATACAATATGTTTGGCACCAGTACTCCAAATACAATTAAACCTCAGCCCCCCGCACCATGGAAGCAGTGTTAACCACTGGACCACAGTGAAATATTTGGTGGTATAAGCCTTTAAAGCATAATTTGTTTTAACATAAAGTGCCTTCTAGTCTAGTAATTATATGTACAGACCACAAAGGCAGACTTATTAGACCTATTCTCACTGTCCTGGAAGTGTTTACAGCCTGATGGTGGCTGGATACTTTTGTTGTTTGTTCATTTGCAGACGCCCAGCCTTTAAAAGTAATAGCGATCAACTTGCATGCTACAGGGATCCCTGGCCACCACTAGGCTGAAAACATATTGGAGTTCATTTACTAAAACTGGAGTGTGCAAAATCTGGGGAAACACTCCAAAAACAGTTTTTTTTGTCAAAGCTTAATTAGAAGTTAGAAGGAGTTAGAAGCTGATTGGCTGCCATGGACAGCTGCACCAGATTTTGCACTCTCTAGTATTAGTAAATCAACCCCATTGCCTGGTCCTGTAGGAGCCAGGGCACTGAAAAGGGAAATTTACATCTGTGAATCTATTTATATATTTTTTTAAGTTACCCTTAAAAATATCTTAAATAAACCTAAATCCAAACTCCAGCTAAAACTATTTTATTTTCATTTTTGATGAATACAAATCAAATTATCTGCAAAGTTTTAATACTATTAAGTGTCTTTACTAAGGAGATTTTCCCTTTGGCTTCCAAGTAAATGTGATTTTGTTTCAGTCTCTGTCTTTATTGTGGAGATATCCCATCACTTCTTACTTTGTGACACCCTGTCAATGGGACAGAAAGTATATCCCACCAGGGACACAGAGTCTCCTTTCCCAGTTGATGCCTCCTATGGGAAAACGCGTCGGTGGGGTCCGGTTTGTGTGACGTCACTACGTTCTAGTCTGTAGGTGAAGCCGTAGCTGTGAGGATTGTACTTCATGCCTTTTTAACTATTGTTTATGTAAGTGCAGTGATTTTATCCTAATAAATGTTGGTATTACATACTGCACCATGAAGCCCTTCTCTTCTGTTGCCCTTTCTATGTGAGAACTATATGGTGTATCCAACTGTTATAAGGATTTTGGTATGCTGAACTCTTAACTCTTGGCAGTGAACAGAGACAGAGTGGATGCTCCTATAACGGCTGATATATCGATATATATCAAAGGCATTCCTGATCTCTATAACCTGAGATCCACCAGAGGATTCGGGGAGCACCTGCTGCACCTGCTGAATCAC
Organism: Glandirana rugosa; assembly: GCA_018402905.1. Taxonomy (NCBI): domain Eukaryota; kingdom Metazoa; phylum Chordata; class Amphibia; order Anura; family Ranidae; genus Glandirana; species Glandirana rugosa. The sequence goes on along the minus strand of BLSH010427549.1, from coordinate 69,970 downwards.
TCCATTCAATTGTATATCACTCATCACGATTTATGGTACTGATATATGGATTGTTTGGACTGTTTTTATCAGCACAAAAGACATTGTTTTCTAGATTGATATTTGCGTTAATACATACATCTTTTTTGATGGACTTTTTTTGGATTGACATTTGCACTGATATATACACTTTTTTTGGCATAAAATGGATGTTCTGCTCATATATATATATATATATATACTGTGTATATATATATATATATATATATATATATATATATATATATAGTGAAAGAGATTCTAACTAGCGTTGGACGAACAGTTGGGACCGAGCAAAAGTTTGGTCCGAACATCGCCTGTTCATCCATTTGGTGAACACCTGAATCTTGTTCTGAGTGCACTAAATTGTGGCCTCATCATACAGACTGGCTCCCCAAGCTCTTGTTTACAAAATAAAGAAAGCTTGTAGGGAGAATCAATTTAAGTGTAATTTTTTTCCTTTATATATGTCAGTTGTGTTGCAGCAGGTTCTATAGAGGGTACAGATGGGCTACTTTACAGGCAGACTAAAGGGACCCCCAGGCACTATATTTAACCACTTGCCGACCGTGTAGCGTAGATACACAGCGGCAAGTGGCACCCATTGTTGTGGGAGGACGTTATATAACGTCCTCCCACAATCGCGCTCCCGCGCGCCCCCTTGTGCCAGCCGTTCACCAATTTATATCACGGACCCCCAGGGAAATCAGACGGACATTTCATCGGGTAGACATGGGAGATATCTTGGACGACGTTGTGTTGACTGTATATATTTCCTTTTTTTAATGTGAATTTAACTAAGAGGGATGTTCGAAAGAAATAAAACATTTGTTCTCGAACCCCTCGGTCAGACATACTACTCCGGTGTTAAATCACGTGAGTCTTGTTCTAAGTCCACAAGTGGTT
>BLSH010427549.1:44546-61819 GCA_018402905.1 Glandirana rugosa | reverse complement strand
CCTCTATCCTATCCTAAACCTACAGTATATCTGAAGCTAATTTTGTGTATCATTTTGGATAGAGCATGGAAAGGTTAAGACTCTTCGCAGTTTTTTTCTTTACCATCCGTGTCTCGTTGGGGACATTTCCTTTTACTTTCTCTCCTGTAGGCGCAAGAGGAAGTGAAAGGAAATCTTTCCAAATGATGAGAAATGCCTCTTAGCCAGTTGTCACTGGAACCATTCCTCCATTGGTAGATTTCCTTTTTGGTGACAACATCATTTATGTTTGGCATTTTTAAATTTCCTTTCTCTTTCAGCCCTGGAGACAATTGTTAGCAGGACAAATAGAAAGAAAAAATCTTTCTAAAGTGGACACAGAATTCCAGCCAGGGTTCTAACCCCTAAATCTTACAAAACTTAAGCCTCGTACACATGAAGCAACGGATGTATGACCGGATGTCCAAAATCATATGTTGGCTGTTGTGTCTCGCATACTGACGTGCACTAAGCGATCGTACGACCAAGCCAACGTAGTGACGTGCTACGAGCGTATAACGAGGAAGTTCAGGTGAATGTGATTTGTGAATTAGGAACGTAGGTTTACACAAACGGACACTTCCGAGAGTTCCTGACTTCTGAGCATGCCTGTTTTGCACATACGAGTTGTTGGAACAACTTCTCTGTAAACACGGTATAACAGTCGTACGACCGCTAGTTGTACAACCAAAGATTTCTAGTCTTCTCATCCAACTTCTGTTGTACGACCATCGCACGTCGGCTGTTCTAATTGTGTGTACTAACGGTCAGATGATTGTACAACAAGCGGTTGTACGACCGTTTTCATACCACCGTCACGCCGTGTGTACGAGGCTTTAGAAAGGAAGTTTTTGGTTTTAGATAGACTGTAACTTTCACCATAAGCATTATCCTGAGACCTTACCCACAGATAACCTCTGGTATACCTGAAGCATTATTATGCTACCCCGAAAACGAATCCTAACTATGTTACCTACCTCTCACCCTAAGCCTTTGGTTGAGAAGGTCACATTCTATTTAGAAGACAGACAAGTTGAAAAATAAAAAGCACTTGTGGCAGAGAAAGGAAATTACTATACTTTCTTATAGACCCTTCTTTGAGATCACCATGAGCCTCATGTAGGCATCTTTCACCATTTAAATTGTTGCATATGCAAACAGAGACCCCTCCTGCAGTGGCGGCCCATCCATTAGGGGTGCACGGGTGCTGCCCCTCCTATCCATGAGTCTGGGCCCCTAATCTACATGCAGGGCGCCGGACGCATTGGGGGGGGGTGTTTTTTTTTTAAGCACATGATTAGAGCCAGAAAAAAAATGGTGGGCTCGCGGCACAGAAAACTGCGCTCTTAGCCCACCCAGTTGTGTGACAATAGTGAATTAATATTCACTATTGTCAAACTGATCCTCCTCCCAGCCAATCGGGAAGCGGGTCCTGGGACCCGTCACCCAATTGGCTGAAAGGACAGGTAATCCTATTGGACGCCAAGGAGGAGGAGGGAGGAGACGCAGGGCTGAAGCGGCTGTGATGCAGATGAGGAGGAGACGCGATAGAAGCCTTCACCCATCGCCCATAGGAGCGCTGCTCACCTGCAACCTAGATGGAGTAAGTGGGGGCTGGATGACTGATCGACCGACCGCGAGACCTGTATGCCGCAGTAAACTCAGCAATAACATGCAGCAGTATTTTTTTTTCTTACCAATAATTATGTTATAATCTTTTTTTCCAGAGAATATCATTGAAAATCAGTGCATAGTGCATTAGGAGTTCAATATAATAGATATGCCTATATTTGTCTAATATTTGGAGTTCTAAAAATAAAAAAGACTTTTCTCATTGTTGGCTTTTTTTTTAATTCTTTCATTTTATTATTCTCTGGGACGTTTAATATTAAAAAAATAAATAAATAACACAACAATCGTGTTTTCTTCTCTTTCAGAGTACTTCACCCTCCTTAAGTTTTTCCAGCAGTTACACCCCAAGGCTTTGTCCTCTGTCATTTGGTGAAGGTGTGGAATTTGATCCGCTGCCACCCAAGGAGATAAGGTAATATACATGGTAGCCTTTTTTTTCACATTGGTACACATTTACATAGGTGTAATTAATTTGGAATGTAAGCTTTCACAATCACGTAAAGTCCACGTAGTTATTACAGGTAAATAAACCATGTTTGTATGATCCCTGAGGGCATTTAATCCAAAGCAGGACACACACATTGTTAAGCTGATATTCAGCCCAAGAGCAATTTGACAACTTTAAAATGTAATGTTTTGTTGTGGTATTGGCAGTACAAAGAGCTGAAATAACCAGATGTTTTACTCTCAGATGGCAAAGTTTCCAGTAACAGCTATTTTAGTTAATAGTTAGCCGCAAAGTACACCTTTTGTTTTTAACTCGATACTGACAAACATCTATTGCAAAGATCAAGTGGCATAGACTGCTCACTGATGCAAATTCATTGTCTGTAATTACCTTTATATACACTTCCTCTTATACAAATGAACCTTCTTAGATAAATATGTGAGTCTAACATATTAGAAATAATCTGTTTCATCCCCATATCAGCATGATCTATGCAACCACAAGAAAAGTATTTTTTATTAAAAGTAGATCTAATCAATAACGTATCAATAATATATATATATAAAAAAAAGTTGTATGTGATTTATATATGTGAATTTTGGAACATCTGGCAGTTTTAGAAAATCAAGTTTATCTAAAACTGGGGGCTTATTAGGGCTTTGTTTCTGGTTACTTACTCTAACTTCAGCTGTACTTAAAGTGCCACTAAACCTTTGTTAAAAACACAAGGCGCCATTTGTTCATACTACCTAATTCACCACCTCACAGAGTTCTATGCCATTTTTCACTGTTCGCAGTATCACTTTATTTTTTGGTTTTCATTTTGAACAGTACATATATAATCAAGTTACTTGCACTTCTCAAGTTAGTCTACATGTCCCAATAGACTTGCAGCAGCTTACAGTTTGCATCAGGAACGTGCCCAGGAGGGTGGCTACATTACAGATGCCTTGAGGACATGTAAAGCCACCCGGGAAAAAAAAGTTGGAGGCAACGCTTATAGAAATGATTTTTTCATTTATATGTACTTAATTGTGGATAATGTAAAGGGTGTATATGAGTGATAGAGAAGGTATTGAACACTTTATTCATTTTTAAGTTTGGGTTTAGTAACGCTTTAATTGCTGTGAATGGCTTCCTAATGCTGACAATGGTGTGCCATGCCTAGGCAATGCGTGTTGGCATTGCCAATTGTAGTCTCTATTAGGTGCACATGTGAAAGTTGGACAACACAAGCAAAGAATAGAGACCGTTATCACCCCATAGCAGTCCATGAACAAAGCCCTTCATGGCACATTTAAAAAGATTGCATGTTACCTTTAAATTTAACATGACATGTTAAAGCCTACAGAAAGTTTAAGTGATAGTGTTAAAGTGTATTAAAGGTTCAGATTTTTTTTTAAACAACAAACATTATACTTTCCTGCTCTGTGTAGCGGTGTTGCAAAGAGCAGCCCTGGTCCTCCTCTTCTTGGGTCCCCTGCCAGTGCTCTTGGCCTCCTCCTTGACTAGTGCCCCCAGAGCAAGCAGCTTGCAATGAGGGCACTGGGATGTGCTCGCTCCTGAGCTGGCTCTATGCCTCTATAAGACACATAGAGCCGCGGCTAGGCCCACCCTCCACTCTCTCCTCATTGGCTCACTGGCTGTGATTGACAGCAGTGTAAGGCAATAGAAGACACTGCTGTCTTAGCCAGCGAGTGAGGAGAGGGAGTCACGGGACAGTCAAGTCTCTTGTGCACATAGCTGGATTAAAAGGGGGCTCAGGTGAGTATTAGGGAGAAGGCTGTGGGGGGGGCAGCACAATGCATGTTTTTTTACCTTCAGCCTTTACAACCACTTTAAGATTTACTTTAAGCTGCCTTAAATTGTATCTGTTAGATGAGGTACAACTGTTGAGTACCACAACCTACCTGATTGGATATACATGTAATGCATTATTTAGACAGGCCCTTATATTAGACACAATTGTTTTTCATGAATCTAAAGTAGATTGTATATTAGGGTGGAATATATTTGGCCAGCTTTAGTTAGCTTGGTTTGAAGCTAATACAAATGACGTTTAAGCCTTGCCTCCCATCTTGTAGTGTAATTCTGTAGTAATCTTAGTTTTAGGTTTTCTCTTCAGAACCTTTTAGGGACCCTGTCTGCATAGAATTTGTTCTTATGCTTGTGTAGGTTTGCTTACATTATCCAAAAGCATACTTGGTAAACTGGAATCTGATGTAATTGGTCTTATAGTGCATACAGGGGAGATGTGGTCATTGGATCGTATCTTGGAACAGGGACTGATGTGAAAGACTCTGTATGCTGTAGCATGCTAGATAAAATATTCACTCTATACTGCATATATGAAAACAATTATTTAATACAAGCTCCAGTGATAGGGGCTTGTTGATTTAACACTCAAGATAAATATAGAAAAATACACACATCTTTGGAGATTCTAAACCAGAGGTGTCAAACTCAATTTCATTCCGGACCTCATCCTCATTATGGTTGTCTTCAAGGGGCCAGTTATATTTGTAATTCTATATAAATGGATCTTCTCTTTGTTATATTAAATATTTGCCTCTGCATTTGAACATTACTGGTTTTAGTAATAACTTAAGACTTAGGCTGTGAAGGGCAAGGGCAGACTGGCATGGAGCTCATACTCCTGTAGCACATGATGCAAGTCTGAAAATAAGGGCTTCACACAGCTGGTATCATCCACCAGAAACTTTAATGGAGATTGCTAAGACAGAACATTCTAAGCTCTCTGGATAGTAGTTTTTTAATAATATAAAAGTAATAACAATGCCACCCTCTCATACTCCCTTCCATACTTACTCTCTTTGTACTTTGGCCCAATGCTATTGCTGCTGAGTTACTGAAATGTTCCCTAATTGCTCCCTCACATTCTAAAGCTGACCATAGATGGATTTAAATTTGGCTGGTTCAACAGGGGACTGGCCGAATTTCGAACAATGTGTGGCCATCCCTTCTCCCTTTGATAAAAGTCCATTGTTTGATGGAATTTTATCAAAGGGATGTGCTGGAAAACCTGCTGACTGAATGAAAAACTACCCATCTATGGCCAGCTTATAAGTCTGTGAGGACAGGCTTTTATTCATGTTAGAACTGCTTCTTTCTGTATAACAGTCAATGGGAATGCACAAGCAACTTGAAGTAGGTTGATGCAGCTAGGCAGATGGCCGAATACTTGCCAGAAGTAGGTTAATTTAGGAGGTTAACATGTTGATATCTCACAAAAATAAAAGCTGTTGCTAGCTGATGTCATACCTTTTTGTCAATAAACCCCTCCAGTGCCACCTGGAAAAATAATTTTTTTCTACCTTAGGGTGGGGCAGTAAATGCATATTCCTTACCCACATCTTAAAGGAAATACCTAGGGCCAAGTGATCTATCAGCATGTCCAGTCATTATCAGGTGAGGTGGGAGACATGGAGCATGGACTATGGATATGCAGAAAATTTAGCTAACTGTTTAGCCACTTCAGTTGATTGGAATGCAGTATTGGAGGGGGTATTATAATGGTAAAAGTGCTTGCTGGCAGCTTATTTTATCAGCCCCTACCTGTATGTCTTAGTTAATATCCTTTAAATAACCACAAATTTACCTTAAAACAAACTTGCTTCCCTTGATCATATTATTATAATTATTATTGTTATTATACACAATTTATATAGCGCCAACGGTTTGCGCAGCGCTTACAATGTAGAGGGAGGACAGCACAATTACAATACAGTTCAATACAGAAGGGATAAGAGGGCCCTGCTCGTAGAGCTTACATTCTAAAGGGAGGGGGGAAGTGGCACAAAAGGTAATAGCTGCAGGGGATGATTTGAAGGAAGTGGCTCGGGTACAGTTCTTAGGTGGGTGTGGGATAAGCTTCCCTGAATAAATGAGTTTTCAGGGATCTCCTGAAGGTGGACAGGGTAGGGACTGATCGGACATACCGGGGCAGGGAGTTCCAGAGGATCGGAGAGGCTCTAGTGAAGTCCTGGAGGCGAGCATGGGAGGAGGCAACAAGGAAGCTAGGGCAATTTCTGCAGGTGAGGTTAGTGATGTAGCTGGGGGGTGATGTTGTGGATGGTCTTGTATGTTGTGGTTAGTATTTTGAATTTTATATGGTGGGGTAGTGGAAGGCAGTGAAGGGATTGGCAGAGAGGGGCAGCAGTCAAGGATCGGTTAGTGAGGTGTATGAGTCTAGCAGCAGCGTTCATGATAGACTGAAGGGGGGATAGCTTGTGTAAAGGTAGGCCGGTGAGGAGGGAGTTGCAGTAGTCGAGGCGGGAAAATAACCAAGGAGTGAATAAGTTAAATAAACATGACAGTAATGTCATGCTACTGATTGAATCCCTTTTACATGGCATCATAGGGAACGTCGGAAAGGGCACTTGGGAAGAGGTGAATCCATTAGGGAATGTTTAAATTCCACTGAGATTAACACATTGAATTATGTTTTTTCCTTTTTGTTGACATCCCTGATTCTTTAAATGAACTCACACCAGGTCAGGTATGAGCTTAAGGAGTTCAGTCAACTTATCTTTAACTTATATTTTAGCAATAACATCTACAGATGGCAGAATAGTAACAGCTAATGGTTTTTCTGCCTTCCTCTGGATCAACTGTGGGTAGAGGGTTCTGTTTTTTTCTGTTGGTTGAACTAGATGGACTTGTGGCTTTTTTCATACTATGTAACAAAGTAACTGTCAAGAACCAAACAGATATTCTAATCTCAGTTTCAAATGTAGCACCACAATGGTAGATTTAGGTATGGGCCAGAATACATAATCCGTAGACAGGAGCATCTACCCATGAGGATCTGTCTAATGCTGCGAGGTCCGTGTGGTCAAATTCATACAGGTATCTTTTATAGTTCCTGTAATGAGATTTGGCAGCTGTATTCAGGGCCAAAGAGGTCCAACAAGATTTGCTTTTCTATCCACACTGTCAAATCGCGCAACATACAGTATAAATTTATACTTGAATATTGATTTTGTGCCAGCTGTCTGAATAAATATCATGCTGAGGATAAATAGAGAATCATCAATGTCCTATTTATGAAACTTTTCTCTTGTTTCTGCTAGAAATATTTCTTCCCAGTTATCTCATTATATTGAAATATATAGTGTCCCTTAACAGAGTCCATTTATTACACATTAGCTACTCCTATAATGTGCCTGTGGGCCTTTTATCGTAAGGAAATACAAGATGATTGTCATCCCCAAAACCTTGTTTCTTAGAGAGATCAATAAAATCAGACAGGAACATGCATACCCAAAGCATTAAATAATAGTATACTGTCTTTAACATATGAAAGCTTTTTAAGAAAATGCTACTAGAAGTTTAACATTTGCACTAAAGATTTCATTGGTACAGAGAATGTCTTCCAGATGACTGTAAAGTGGATGGTAAATTAAGAATTTAATGTTCAAAGCAAAGTTATGGTTTTCACTGGAAATTCCCATTGGTAGCAAGGAATAAAAATACAAATATATAACTAAAATGGGCACTGTACTTCATATGTTATCTGCCTTGCCCCAGTCCATTGAAAGAAAAGTAATGATTATTTATAAATGTGCCTGATTGAATAGACAAGGATTCATTTTGGATTGTTCACTAGTTGGATATTCATGTCTAACATAGTGAACTAGAATTGTGTGAACCATGCTGCCCACTTGCTACTTAACTGTGAAATTAGTTTTTGTTTGTAGCAACTTACCTTTCATGTGCTGGTCCTGTAATGCAAGGTATGTAGGAATCATTTCTCTGTGAGAGATATCAGCTTTTACACTAAAGCCCAGTACACAGGGGCCGAATATCGGATGGCATTAGCCAGTTCAATAGAAACTGGCCGACATTCAGCCTGTGTGTATGGCAGCCAGTCCGTGTGTACTAGGCTTTAGTATCAAGTTTGGCCGGCTTCTGTTGAAGGGTCTTGACCGAAAAAGGTCGGCCGTAGGCCTTTTTACTTTGATATAAATCCCTCCTCTATCACTCAACCTTTTGCGTTACAGTAGTATTATCCAATGTGTGGGTTGCTTACCAATGGTGGTGTACAACTGGTATTAACTTTGATTGGTATGTGGCAGGAATAGGCATTTAAAAAGAATTACAAGCTGGAGCTTAATGAAAAAAATAGCTCTTGTTCACATTTTAAATAACTAAACCTAAACGCCTTTACAAGAGGGAGAAAATTCCCAGTATGTGAATAGTTTACTTTGGTGGTACCAACTAGGCACTTGAGGGTACATGGTGATTTGAACTAGAGGCTACGTGCTGTACTTGGAACTAGGCTACAGCGTGTGTTGTATTTGGAACCAGAGTATGTGTTGTTTTTGGAACCAGGGTATGTGTTGTATTTGGAACCAGGGTATGTGTTGTATTTGGAACCAGGGTATGTGTTGTATTTGGAACCAGGGTATGTGTTGTATTTGGAACCAGGTTATATGCTGTATTTAGACTTTTTGTAGACTTGATTTGGACTTGGATTTGGACTTTTGTCTCTTGAGTACATGCGGTTTATAAGTTTATTGGGCAGTAATATCCATGGCAGAGTGATCTTTACCATAGGTTTCAGGGTTGAGAAGGAGATACTGAGATTCAAACAGCAATAGGCAAAGCTGAAACATGTGGCTGCCAGTGTTCAAAATGCATTGCTTGTAATATCTAAAGACTCTGACTGCACAAATACAGGCGGCACATGAACATGGCAGTTAAACGTTCTTGGTGTCTGCAGTTTGTACTTGCCAGTGGCTTCTTTTTGATTTGTCACATTAAATGTATATCTCCGTGCAACTACACAAATTACCCTTTATATAATCCTCCTGTCTCTGTGTACATCAGGAGTCAGGCTGAGAGAGATAGGGTTAGCATTTAAATCTAGTCAGGCTCTCCTTAAGTGCATATGTGCTTACATGGAACATGCTGACAGGAGGAGAGAGAGCATGTCCTGCTGCTTTTATTGTCCAGACTACAATCTGGAGGTGTGTTTTGACCAAACTTTTCTGCTACTGTAGTGGAGGTAAAAAGGCTTAGACCCCTTTCACAATGAAGACAGTTTTCAGGCTTTTTAGCACTAGAAATAGCGCCTGAAAAACCGCCTCCCATGCTACCTGAGTGCTTTCCCACTGGGGCGGTGTGCTTGCAGGATGTTAGGAAAAGTCCTTCAAGCAGCGTCTTTGGGGTGGGATGGGATCGCTGTATACAGCACTCCCAAACCACCCCTGCCCATTGGAATGAATGGGCAGCACTTCCAAAGTGCCTGAAAAGCGTTTAGAAAGTGCCGCATCACAGGAGTTTTTAACCCCTTCTTTGGGGTTAAAAGCACCCCAGTAGCAGCCGAAAAGCCGCTTAAACAATGGTAAAGTTCTGCTAAAATGAGCGGCCACGGCCCCAGTGTGAAAAGGGGTCTTCCGCTTTATAAATGCTTTAGCATGTAAAAGAGCACACTTTTTGACTAGGTACTGAGCTGCTTGCCTGGAGTTCAGCTTTATTGAATCAGTGAGCACTAAAAAGACACTTATGCCAACATCAGAGGGTAAATGTATCAAAGCAGGTACAAAGTCTTTAGATAACATCTCTCGGAGAATGTCTCATGTGGCATGCTTAGCATGAGAATTTGCTGTGAAAGCTTCCTTATAATTCTGTGAATAAATAACTCATCAAAAGCTGTTTGGTATTTGGTGTGCAAACAAAATTAATGTTCCTTATCTATGCGTAAAATGCAATACAAATTCAATCTCATGAAAGAAAAAGCTAAAAAAGATAATTAATATAAATATCTGTACAAATTATTAATATTTTTACATCAGCAGAAGGCATATTTTCTTTATATAAACTGGTAAAAAAGAAATGTCAGACACTGTATGAACTGTTAGGATGTTTTTAACAACATTATATAGTTACATAGTTACATAGTCAGCGAGGTTGAAAAAAGACACAAGTCCATCAAGTCCAACCTATGTGTGTGTTTTTATGTCAGTATTACATGATATATCCCTCAATGTTGTGGTCCCTTGGGTGTGCATCTAATAGTTTTTTGAAATTATCTATACTACCAGCAGAGACTACTGCTTGTGGAAGAGAATTCCACATCCTCACTGCTCTTACCGTAAAGAAACCACTATGCTTTTTAAGGTTAAACCGCCTTTTTTAGTGAATGACCGTGTGTCTTTGTGTACTCCCTTGCACTGAATAGTTTTGTACCTACTGTGGGGTCACCAGTACAGTATTTGTACATTGAAATCATATCCCCCTCACAAGCGTCTCTTCTCCAGAGAGAATAAATTCAGTGCTTGCAATCTTTCCTCATAACTAAGGTCCTCCAATCCCTTAATTAGCTTTGTTGCCATTCGCTGAACCCTTTCCAGTTCCAGGACATCCTTCCTGAGGACTGGTGCCCAGAACTGGATGGCATATTCCAGGTGCGGCCTCACCAGAGACTTGTATAGTGGGAGAATTATTGATTTATCCCTGTAGTTGATCCCTTTCTTGATGCATGCCAACACTTTGTTTGCTTTGCTTGCAGCAGCTTGGCATTACTATATACATATATATTACTAAAAGTAATATATATATTACTAAAAGTATTGGGATGCCTGCCTTTACACGCACATGAACTTTAATGGTATCCTAGTCTTAGTCTGTAGGGTTCAATATTGAGTTGGCACACCCTTTGCAGCTATAACAGCTTCAACTCTTCTGGGAAGGCTGTCCACAAGGTTTAGGAGAGTGTCTGTCTATGGGAATGTTTGACCATTCTACCAGAACTGCATTTGAGGTCAGGCACTGATTATTATTATTATTATTATTATACATGATTTATATAGTGCCAACAGTTTACGCAGTGCTTTACAATGTAGAGGGGGGACATCACAATTACAATACAGTTCAATACAGAAGAGACAGGAGGGCCCTGCTGGTAGAGCTTACATTCTAAAGGGAGGGGGGTGGTGGTACAAAAGGTAGTAGCTGTGGGGGGATGGGTTCATGGGGGTGGCTCAGGTACAGTTCTTAGGTGGAGGTAGGGTAGGCTTCCCTGAATAAATGAGTTTTCAGAGATCTCCTAAACGTGGACAGGGTAGGGGCTGATCGGACATACCAGTACAGGGAGTTCCAGAGGACGGGAGAGGCTCTGGAGAAGTCCTGAAGGCGAGCATGGGAGGAGGTTATACGGGAGCTAGAGAGCAGGAGGTGCTGGGAGGAGCGGAGGGGACGATTTGGGCGATATCTGCAGATGAGGTTGGTGATGTAGCTGGAGGTGATGTTGTGGAGGGCCTTGCATGTTGTGGTTGGTATTTTGAATTTTATACGGTGGGGTAGGGGAAGTCAGTGAAGGGATTAGCAAGAGGGGCAGCAGTCACAGATCGGTTAGTGAGGTGTATTAGTCTAGCAGCAGCATTCATAATAGACTGAAGGTGGGATAACCTGTATAAGGGTTAAGGAGGGAGTTTCAGTAGTCAAGGCGGGAAATAACCAAGGAGTGAATAAGTTGTTTTGTGTTGTCGTTAGTCAGGAAAGGTCGAATTCTGGAAATGTTGCAGAGGTTAAGGCGGCAAGATTCAGCCAGTGATTGGATGTGAGGGCTGAAGGAGAGGTTAGAGTCAAGGACTACACCCAGCACCCTGGCATGTGTGGAGGGACCAATGGTTGTGCTATTGATATTAATAGTAAAGTCATGGGGGAAGGGGGGGGGGTGGGAAGGAGGAAATATAACAAGCTCAGTTTTAGAAAGATTGAGTTTGAGAAAGTGGTGTGACATCCATACCGATATGTCATTCAGTAAGTTTGTGATCCGTGAGGAGATTGAGGGGGTGAGTTGAATAGTGGAGACATAGATCTGGGTGTTGTTGGCATAGAGGTGGTATTGGAAGCCATGGGAGGTTATTAACTGGCCCAGGGAAGAAGTATAGAGAGAGAATAGGGACGAGAAGGGCTGGCTCGCAGTCTCACCTCTAATTCATCCCAAAGGTGTTCTATCAGGTTGACGTCAGGCCAGTCAAGTTCCACTACCCCAAAATTGCTCATTCATGTCTTTATGGACTTTGCTTTGTGCACTGCTCCAAATCACTTGGTAGAGGGGGATTATGGTGTGGGATTGTTTTTCAGGAGTTGGGCTTTGCCTCTTAGTTCCAGTGAAGGGAACTCTTAAGGTGTCAGCATAACAAGACATTTTGGACAATTTCATGCTCCCAATTTTGTGGAACAGTTTAGGCATGGCCCATTCCTGTTCCAACATGGCTGAGCACCAGTGCACAAACAAGGTCCATAAAGACATGAATGAGCGAGTTTGGGGTGGAGGAACTTGACTGGCCTACACAGAGCTCTGACCTCAACCCGATAGAACACCTTTGGGAAGAATTAGAGCGGAGACTGCGAGCCAGGCCTTCTCATCCACATCAGCGCCTGACTTCACAAATGCTCTTCTGGAAGAATGGTCAAACATTCCCGTAGACACACTCCTAAACCTAATGGACAGCCTTCACAGAAGAGTCGAAGCTGTTATAACTGCAAAGGGTGGACCAACCAATAAGACACACAGAATGGGGCTCAGCCCTGCCTCTGCTCCCTCCTCACTGGCGGTGATTGACAGCAGTGGGAGAGAATAGTTCCCCCTGCCGTCTCTCGGCCAATGAGAAGGTAGAGAGCTGGGACAGCAGACGCTTTCGTGCACATCGCTGGATTGGGATCTGGTTTGGGTAAGTATTAGGGGGCTGCAGAGGGAGCTAAATAATCTTCAGGCTTTAAAATCAATTTAAGCAACAATTTTCCATTTTATAATACCAATATTTAGCAAGTACACAGGGTTATGTTTCTCTTTAAACATAACCCCTTTGTTCTTTAAAGTCAATGACACATTATTTTCATAATCCTCAAATACTGTTACATTTTGTCTTTCCAGGTATACATCTTCTGTGAAATATGACTCTGAAAAGCACTTTATTGACAACATCTACATGCCTGTGGGCCTGGGCGTCTCCTCGTGCAGTCAAACAGTGATCTGCGTTCCTAACTGTACATGGCGCAGCTACAGAGCAGAAGTTCACTTTCAGCCAAAGAACAAGCCACAGAGATACATGAGTACCACCATAGTTTATCCAAAGCACACAAAAACAGTCTACACCACCACCCTGGATTACAACTGCAAGAAATGCATGAGACGCTTTCTGTCCAGTGTAGAGCTTGAGTCGGCTGAACATGTGGGGAATGAATGCTTTGCTGATGAATACTGACTGCTTATGTGTCTACCTCCATACTGTACAAGACTATAAACATGGAGCCTTTTGGCCAACATATTATTAAAGTGACACGTCACAAAGGCAAGAAAAGGCGGAACTGAAAATCGGTAAAATATGAGAATTATTGTAGGCAATGTTTCACCAGAAAACTGGTAGTGACACTTTTTTTTAACCTATTGAAGATGCTTCATAAAATCATGTGCAATGGACAGCAATGTGACTACAAAGGATAGACAATATTCCAGTCTTACAAAAACCTACGGGTATCTTATAAAGCACTAAAATACTTCCTTTTATTGTATATTGGAGTCTAGACAAAACAATATTATAATCTATTTCTTCTTTATAATGCAATCATTTTGTTATTTCACTCTAGACAGAATCAGTTTGTTCAGCTGGAGGTCCTTGATCTGGATACCATTTTCCATCACATCCATACCTTCTCCTGAATAAATAACACATCCATATCTTTACCATGTATAGGTCTTTCCTTTAAAAAAAAAATGTTCACAGCTCAGTTAATCCTGGTGCCCCCAAAGGTACCACTTCTGGACATTTTCATAAAATAAAATTAGGTATGGAGTAAAACTGGTTATCCGAAGGCTCAGCTGGTTGAAACAGACAATAAAAGACTAAGATGAACAGCTAAATAATTTTTGATGTGATAGCCAAATAAGCCAAATATGCATTACTTTTCCTGCACCATTTTTGTATTCTAAATAAAAACAATACAATTTTGTATCATTGTGAATGTGTTAATATTGAAAAAATGAAGCATAGAATGAAGTATGGCGTACAAAGGGGAGACAGATGGCTCATATGTAGTTCTCAAAGGAAGGTAGGTTACCAATATCAATTGTATCTAATGAGATTCCTTGGACTTTAAAATTCTGACCATTAGCATAATGGTGGTATATACAGTAGGTACTAGACAACGAATGTATTACATTACACATTGTGGAAAGGAAGTTCTCAAAGACAACATATGAATGCCCCTAGATATAAGTGGTGCAAAAAAAGGTTTTTCACAAGTCCTCGTCCATGTGTATTGACCACCATAGCTAACACTGGAGTCAATTTACTAAAAACAGAGAGTGCAAAATCTGGTGCAGCTGTTCATGGTCGCCAATCTGCTTCTAACTTCAGCTTGTTCAATTAACCACTTCCCGTGAATCGCGGTAAATAGGTGGCGGCTACTTTTTAAGTGGCTGTACCGGGATATAGCCTGCATCTGCAGACTATATCCCGGTACCATTATTTAGAACGTACGGTCGGCTATCTGGGGATAATGACCTATCCGTCTCGGGAGCCGTGCGATCGTTATCCCTGGGGGTGGGAGAGGACATCCTCCCCCTCCCGCTGCTCTTCTCCAGCCTCCCATCCCACCGGGAGACTGGAGCTACTATCCGGCGCGTCCGCCAGCTCAGAGGAGACCTGATAGAAGCCGGAATCGGATCAGATTGGGTCTCCTTCGGCAAATTCCGGAAAGAGACGGCATAACATTACTTCCAGTTTACCTGGCTAACGGTGCCTGTTTTAAAAAAATTACAGTATTCAGAATCGCCGTTTTTGGCGATCTGAATACTGTGAAGTGTAAAGGAGCCCTCCATAAAGTGTACCTGTCACCATATATTACTATCACAAGGGATGTTTACATTCCTTGTGATAGCAATAAAAGTGATCAGAATTTTTCTTTTAAAGGAATAGTGTTAAAAATAAATAAATAAAATAAAATTAAAAAGAAAAAAAATTTAAAGCGCCACCGTCCCCCGCGAGCAAAGAAAATGCATACATAAGTCGCGCCCGCACATGAAAACGGTGTTCAAACCACACATGTGAGGTATCTCCGCGATCGACAGAGTATGAGCAATAATTCTAGCAGAAGACTTCCTCTGCACCTCTAACCTGGTTACCGTAAAAAAAAATTAAAACGTCGCCTATGGAGATTTTTAAGTGCTGGACTTTGTCGCCATTCCGCGAGTGCGCGCAATTTTCAACCGTGTCATGTATGGCATCTATTTACTCAGCGTAACATCCTCTTTCACAATATACAAAAAATTGGGCTAACTTTACTGTTGTCTTATTTTTTAACTCAAAAAAATTGAGCTTGAAAGACCATTGCGCAAATACCGTGTGAGAAAAAGTATTGCAACGATCGCCCTTTTATTCTCTAGGGTGTTTGAAAACTTGTAACCAACAAATGTAAAAAAGGGCCCCAGTTGGTAAGTGGTTAAACTCTGACAAAAAAACCTGGAAGCTGATTGGTTTCTCTGTAGAGCTGCACCAGATTTGTCACTCTGCAGTTTTAGTAAATCAACCCATATGTCTCTCTGTTAGGAGTCTATACCTATTTTATTACAAAAAATACCTTGCTTGCCGTAGAAGCTGCAGATTGGCATTGCACGCTATTATTAAGTATATGATCTATCAGAACACCCAGGTTCTTCTCCATCCTTGATTCATCCAGATTTTATTCCCCTGCATATTTTAGCCCAAATGCATAACTTTCCATCATTCCACATTATTGATACGTAGTCACCCACACAGTACAAGCAGGTCAGCTGCAAATTGTAGGGACTGGAACTCCAGTTGAAAACTGCTAATAAAATGTGAACACTCAGATTCTTCTCCATTCTTGATTCATCTAGATTTTCTATGCAGAGCTGCACCAGATTTTGCACTCTTCAGCTTTAGTAAATCAACCACACTATTACTTTATTAACTCAAGTTATATAAAAATGTGTGAATACTTCTCTTAAAGTGGAACTGTAGTTAGAAAATGAAGTCCTGCTAGATCACTTCAGGCTGGCCCTTTTGCAGGTATAGCTATGTAAAACATTTACAAATAAGTCTCTATAATGTTTGAAATCCAGTAATACCCTGTCTCACCCCACTCTGCATAAGCTCTGTTGCTCTCTGTTTTTAGGCTGGATTCACATCTATGCATTTTTAGTGCTTTTTGCATTTTGCAGATTTGCATTGCAGAACATGATCCATAGGAAACCATGTTATATGGACTGCAGTGCAAATCTGCAAAATGCAAAAAGCACTAAAAATGCATAGGTGTGAATCCAGCTTTAATGCACTGTGCTGAATTTGTAGAGGTCGATATGCTGACAGCTTAACCACTTAACAACCGCCCTATAGACAAATGACGTCTACAGAGCGGTTGCTTAATTCTGGGAGGACGTCTATTGACGTCCTCCCAGAATCGCGCTTCCCGCGCGCCCCCTGGGGCACGCACACGGGAACATCCGTGACCGTCGGGTCCGGGGGACCCGACTGATCACGGATCGTGGTGAATGGCCGCTGTGAGCGGCCTTTCACCACGTGATCGCGCCGTCAAATGACGGCGTGATCACATGTAAACAAGCCGGCGGAAGCGCCGGCTTTTCTCTCCTCTCCGCACCGATCGGTGCAGTATGAGAGGAGAGAGGGGGAGAGAGGACGTGCTGCAGCGCTGTGGGCAATGTGTAATGCCCACAGAGCTGCTAGGTGACAATATACACCCCCACCATCCATTTACCAGCCACCCACCACCCACCCAGCCATCATCAGCCACCCACCACCCACCCAGCAATCCACCCCCCACCCATCCTCACCCAATCCATCCTCACCCGACCATTTACCTACCACCCCCACATATAACAGTGGATCGTCGAGACACCCGTAATGTGTAACGGGTGTCGCGACGTCGTGCAGGAGAGAGGGGGAGAGAGGAGAGTATGACGTGGCTAGCCACGCCTCTCCTCTCTTTTCGGCCGCGAAGGCGGCCGAACAAATGTACACTAGTGCGGCAGTAAACTGCCGCGCTAGTGCACCACTTTCCGGCGAGTGTCGCCGGTAAGTGGTGCTAGGCACTAGTCAGCCCAGGGGGCCTGGGCTGCCAGTGCCTACAAGGGCACACGCACGGGGTCCCCCGCGCGCCC
>BLSH010427549.1:17853-33736 GCA_018402905.1 Glandirana rugosa | reverse complement strand
GGGGTTTTTATTTTTTTTTTATTTTTTACTAAAAATGGCGGCGATCTGCGATTTTTAGCGGTACTGCGATATTGCGGCGGACATGTCGGACCATTTTGACACTTTTTTGGGACCATTGGCATTTATACAGCGATCAGTGCTATAAAAATGCACTGATTACTGTGTAAATGCCATTGGCAGTGAAGGGGTTAACCTGCAGGGGGCGCTCTAAGGGTTAACTGTGTTCCCTGGGCGTGTTCTACTGTAGGGGGGCTTGCCTAGCTGGGGAAGGGAAGTGGTCACAGCCTTCGTGTACAGGAAGGCTGTGATCACTTCCCTTCCCCCTCACACAGAGCGGAAAGAGCGGAGCGTAAGTTTACTTACACGGACCTCCGTTCTTTCGCTCCGGGGGGGGCATCGCGGGTGACCGGCGGCAATCGAAGCCGCCGCACCCTCTCCCTGCCCCCCCCGAACACAGTGAGCGCGCGCGCGCGCCTCCAGCGGCGCGCGCGCGCTCACAGTATCTCTGTATCGCAGCCGCCGTCGTATGACGGCGTTTTGCGTTACAGAGCCACTTTGCCGCCGTCAATCTCCGATCGGCGGTCGGCAAGTGGTTAAGAGTTATTCATACAGTATCTCACAAAAGTGAGTACACCCCTTACATTTTTGTAAACAATTTATTATATATTTTCATGTGACAACACTGAAGAAATTATACTTTACTACAATGTAAAGTAGTGAGTGTACAGCTTGTATAATAGTGTAAATTTGCTGTCCTCTCAAAATAACACACAGTCATTAATGTCTAAACCGCTGGCAACAAAAGTGAGTACATCCCTAATTGAAAATGTCCAAATTGGGCTCAATTAGCCATTTTCCCTCCCCAGTGTCATGTGACTCATTAGTGTTACAAGGTCTCAGGTGTGAATGGAAGCAGGTGTGTTAAATTTGGTGTTATCGCTCTCACTCTGGCACCTCATGGCAAAGAACTCTCTGAGGATCTGAAAAAAAAATTGTTGCTCTACATAAAGATGACCTAGGCTATAAGAAGATTGCCAAGACCCTCAAACTGAGCTTCAGCATGGTGGCCAAGACCATACAGTGATTTAACAGGACAGGTTCCACTGAGAATAGGCCTCGCCATGGCCTACCAAAGAAGTTGAGTGCACGTGCTCAGCGTCATATCCAGAGGTTGTCTTTGGGAAATTGGTGTATGAGTGCTGCCAGCATTGTCGCAGAGGATGAAGGGGTAGGGGGTCAACATGTCAGTGCTCAGACCATACACCTCACACTGCATCAAATTGGTCTGCATAGCTGTAGTCCCAGAAGGAAGCCTCTTCTAAAGATGATGCACAAGAAAGCCCGCAAACAGTTTGCTGAAGACAAGCAGACTAAGGACATGGAATACTGGAACCATGTCCTGTGGTCTACTGAGACCAAGATAAACTTATTTGGTTCAGATGGTGTCAAGCGTGTGTCGGCAACCAGGTGAGGAGTACAAAGACAAGTGTGTCTTACCTACAGTCAAGCAGGTTAGTGGGAGTGTCATTGTCTGGGGCTGCATAAGTGCTGCCGGCACTGGGGAGCTACAGTTCATTGAGGGAACCATGAATGCCAACATGTACTGTGACATACTGAAGCAGAGCATGATCCCCTCCCTTCGGAGACTGGGCCACAGGGCAGTATTGCAACATGATAACAACCCCAAACACAACTCCAAGATGAACACTCCCTTGCTAAAGAGGCTGACCAAGCATGTTTCCAGACCTAAACCCTATTGGGAATCCTTGGGGCATCCTCATACAGAAGGTGGAGGTCTCTAACATCCACCAGCTCCGTGATGTCATCGTGGAGGAGTGGAAGAGGACTCCAGTGGCAACCTGTGAAGCTCTGGTGAACTCCATGCCCGAGAAGATTAATGCAGTGCTGGAAAATAATGGTGGCCACACAAAATATTGACACTTTGGGCCCAATTTGGACATTTCACTTAGGGGTGTACTCACTTTTGTTGCCAGCGGTTTAGACATTAATGGCTGTGTGTTGAGTAATTTTGAGGGGACAGCAAATTTACACTGTTATACAAGCTGTACACTCACTACTTTACATTGTAGCAAAGTGTAATTTCTTCAGTGTTGTCACATGAAAAGATAGAATAAAATATTTACAAAAATGTGAGGGGGTGTACTCACTTTTGTGAGATAATGTATATGGTGCTGGTTGCAGTTATTGTTGCTATTTAATTGATAGTAGCACTGGAGGTTTTTATTTACATTTATCTTGTAGGGCAGTGGTTCTCAACTCCGGTCCTCTGGACCCCCCAACAGTCCAGGTTTGCAGGATAACTGAAATACATCACAGGTGATATCATTTGCTGCTCAGTGATTGCAGTATTCTAGTCTGCATCTCCCCAAGGAAATACTTAAAATCTGGCCTGTTGGTGGGTCCCGAGGACCGGAGTTGAGAACCACTGTTGTAGGGACTTAGTTCCACTACAAAGTGTCATCAGCAAACACAGGAATGGTACTTTTACATCAGCTGTAAAGCTTTGTGTTGCAGTAATGCATGTGTTAATACACACGTTATTGCATTGCGGTGCCATTCATTTTGATTCTAAATCACCATACCTGTCATACAGCACACCACAAAATACCTCCCTTTAGGGATGTCATTTTCTAAGCCTAGAGACTAACTTACACCATAGCTGAGCTGTATGTTGGGTATTAGTCTTTTTTGTTATTAATATATTTAAATATTTTTTGGGTGCTTAAATTCTGTGAACAATGTCATTTTACATTCCCAAGCTGATCTGACCAGTAACCCACACAGTCCCTAATGCCTTCTGATGCGAGTATTTCTAAGCTCCATAAAACAGGTTCCATTTTAACCTATATGTGTGCTGGGAGTAAATAAACAGAATAGGGTGCTCTTCTAAAAACTTTTTAATGAATAAAAAAAAGATCATTTTCAGAAAACCCTGGGGGTATATTAGGACCTAATTTTAAACCAAGGATTGCTTATGGCCCGTACACACTATCCGAAAATTGGACGAAAAATACCGAATACGATGCGTTCGTATGATAATCGGATCGTTAGTACACAGCTTACGACAGCAGATCATGACAGTTCATTAGATAATATTCGATCGGACATGCATGAAAATTTTGATCGCATGGTACCAGATCGTACAATTTTCATTTAATCAGTACAGTTGTCGTCCGAAAATACAATACAAATACACTACAACACATGACATCACCTTTAGTACACTCTTCCGATTCGATCTGAGATTAGCATGCAAAAAAAACGGACGATCTGTAGTCCGATTTTTGAATCATGTGTACGGGGCAATAGGCATTGTATTATCTTTAGCATTATTCAATAAATAGTTCATATGCTTTAGTGCTAACTCCAAAGAGTAGTAACCAATCAAAATTCCCCTCCCCCACCTGACAAATCTTTAACCTTATGCCCCGTACACACGGGACGACGATCGCATTCAACAGGTCGTACTCACGACCGTTGTATGCGATATCGATCGTTCGTATGCGCGATTTGAACAGTCGAACATACGACGGTCGTACAAGGGAGTTGTATGAGCAGACTAGCAATTTTGGTTGTACCAACAAGCTCTCATACGACCGTTGTATCGTGTGTACAGAGCAGTCGGTACAACAAGTTGTATTGTGCAAAACACGCATGCTCAGAAGTCAGGAATGGCTGGATGCTAATTACATGCTCCTGAACGTTCTTTCCCCGGACGTACGATTGTGTAGTGCAGTCAGTATGCTGCATACAACAGCCAACATACGATTCAACACGGTCGTATGTGCGATCGTCGTCCCGTGTGTACGAGGCTTTAGTCGTTTTGAACATTCTATACTTTGCTTATTATTCCACGGTTTATTATCAACTCCATATTTTGGCTTTTTTTCCTGATCTTGCATGTGTGTTCATTCTTCCCAAATATTTACAGATTGCTAGATTGCAGATGTTTTTGCATTTCATTGAAATTTAATCTTGAAAAATCACTATTAGTACTAAATGTGCACTAAATATAACTGCATTAATCATACAAATGGGGACTCTTTGTTGACTACTCCTCCGCACTTGTTTCCCTGTATCCTGCGATCCTGTGTTAGCCCTTGGATCTCGCTTCACCAGCAGTCTGTCTTGTATTTAGCTTCCTCCCTGACCTGTATATCTGGATTTGAGTACCCTGTAATTTCAAATCCTGTCCACTAACTTGGTTACAATTTTGACCTAAACGCCAGTCCCTGTGATTGGCTGTTTACTGCTTGCTTTATCCTTCTGCCTGTTCTCTCTTACGTCACTCTTCATGCTCAAGACCACTGGTGAACAAATAATGCTTTTGTTTGATAAATCCCTTCTTTTCATTCTGGACATCTACTTGCCATTGGCGGACAAGCCATAGGGCTTCAGCCTAGGAGTGTTGTGTATATAACTGAAACATTTTTGCAAGAGAGGAGACCACTGGTTACAAAGAAGACTCCAATCATGAATCAAACTCCGTATACCTATTATATTACTCTGACTAGTTTTCCTTGCTCTGAAATTAACAGGCTGCTGCTTGTTACACTGCCCATGTACACATATAATAATATAATATAATGCACACATAGCACACATTAATGATTCCAAAAGCTCAAGTCTCTATAGCCTGTGGTAGAGCTGGAAGTAGTGGTCCAACCCCTCTTGCGTTGTGCTATCAGTAGCAGGTCATTGTAGTTCGTCTCTTCTCTGAACAGCACCAGATTGTGTTGTTAGAAGTTAAAGTACAACATACATATTTTAGTAAACCCTCATATAAAGACCTTAAAGTTACACATGATAATAAACCTAATAGCTGAAATGATTATTTTCCTACCATGTACTGCAATTCTGTTCTATAATCCCCTCCAGCAGTCCTCCTTTGGTGTATACAAGTAATGATGATGGGAGGAGTTGAGCAGAGCTCAGATGTAATTTCCTGTCAGTGAAATAGCTTGTCTATCTAACAGTCCTCCAAGCCTTCTATGGTGCTCAGTCTATTTTGCATAACACACGCCCATCTGCCAATCAATAACTGGGTGTGTGCTATGTAAAACAACCACAAGTCGTTACAGACAAGCTAGGTCTAGGATATAAAGCAGTGGGTGGGCAAAGGAGGGACATAAGTGGGAGTGGGTGGAGCTTCACGGGTCGGTCGCGGGCAGAGACTAAGCAGGATTCTGTGTAGAATGAAATCCCTCAGCTTCCCATGTGATACAAGAGCCCCTCCCCCACTGATGTCAGGATGTTTTTTTGCAGAGAGATAGACGCAAATGGGGACAACATGTGTTCAACACAGGCAATTTGAAAACCAGGAAGTAAAGTTGTCACCTCACTAAAGGAAGTGAACATGAGAGCTGGAGACAAGGTAGATATCTCACCATCCTTACTGCTTTTTGCAAAACAATCAGTGACATGTTTAACAGACTATATAGGTACATAACTTATTGATGTCTTCATTTTGACTATAGTTCTACTTTAACTCTAGGTATTTTGTAAATTAAAGGGGCCCCCAGCCATTGAACTACATGAAATGGCAGGTGAGGCTGTAACGTTCACTTTCCGTCTGTAGCTCTCCTCTTCAGTACTTCTTTTTGCCCCAACATGTCCTTAGCCTTTCGACTTGAATGAGAGCCAGCATATTTCAACCCAGGACATTCTATAAATCCAGGGCATCATGGCCCCACCATGATAATCACATCAATGTTATTGTCTGCATCTCAGAGAACCATCCACAGCTGGAGAAGATCCAAAGAGGACCCAGCAAATCACATGACTGGTCAGAAGACAGTGGAAAACATTAGGTATAGAAAAATCAAAAAATTGTGTGGACCTCAAAAAGGGGATGGCTTTGATGGGGGATAGCACACCTTTTTGAGGCTGGTAGTGTTAAAAGTAGCAAAAAATACAGAAATGGTCTGTAAAATCTTACAACAAAACCAACACAGTGCATTGGTTCTCCAAACCTATGTAAAAAAAATCTATGTAAAGAATCTGAATACTCAACCCAGAGCTTAGTGGGTCAGAACGTGACCTAAAACACCTTATTTGTATTAGACCCACTTTCTATAAGCCACAATGAATACACTATACCTGAAAATATATAACCTTGTTTGAGCCAATTTCAAAGATACAAGAATGGTAACCATCTACTATATACAATATATATATATATATGTATATATATATACACAGTATTTCACAAAAGTGAGTACACCCCTCACATTTTTGTAAATATTTTATTATATCTTTTCATTTAACAACACTGGAGAAATTACACTTTGCTACAATGTAAAGTAGTGAGTGTACAGCTTGTATAACGGAGTTAATTAGCTGTCCCCTCAAAATAACTCAACGCACAGTCATTAATGTCTAAAATGCTGGCAATAAAAGTGAGTACACCCCTAAGTGAAAATATCCAAATTGGGCCCAAAGTGTCAATATTTTGTGTGGCCACCATTATGTTCCAGCACTGCCTTAACCCTCTTGGGCATGGAGTTCACCAGAGCTTCACAGGTTGCCACTGGAGTCCTCTTCCACTCTTCCATGACAACATCACGGAGCTGGTGGATGTTAGAGACCATGCGCTCCTCCGCCTTCCATTTGAGAATGCCCCACTGATGCTCAATAGGGTTAAGGTCTGGAGACAAGCTTGGCCAGTCCATCACCTTTACCCTCATCTTCATTAGCAAGGCAGTGGTCATCTTGGAGGTGTGTTTGGGGTCGTTATCATGTTGGAATACCACCCTGCGGCCCAGTCTAAGAAAGGAGGAGATCATACTCTGCTTCAGTATGTCACAGTACATGTTGGCATTCATGGTTCCCGCAATGAACTGTAGCTTTCCAGTGATGGCATCACTCATGCAGCCCCAGACCATGACACTCCCACCACCATGCTTGACTGTAGGCAAGACACACTTGTCTTTGTACTCCTCACTTGGTTTTCACCGTACACGCTTGACACCATCGGAACCAAATCAGTTTATCTTGGTCTCACCAGACCACAGGACATGGTTCCAGTAATCCATGTCTTTAGTCTGCTTGTTTTCAGCAAACTGTTTGTGGGCTTTCTTGTGCATCATCTTTAGAAGAGGCTTCCTTCTGGGACGACAGCCATGCAGACCAATTTGATGCAGTGTGTGGCTTATGGTCTGAGCACTGACAGGCTGACCCCCCACCCCTTCAACCTCTGCAGCAATGCTGGCAGCACTCATACGTCTATTTCCCAAATAAAAACCTCTGGATATGACACTGAGCACATGCACTCAACTTCTTTGGTCGACCATGGTGAGGCCTGTTCTGAGTGGAACCTGTCCCGTTAAACCGCTGTATGGTTTTGACCACTGTGCTGCAGCTCAGTTTCAAGGTCTTGGCAATCTTCTTATAGCCTAGGGCATATTTATGTAGAGCAACAATTCTTTTTTTTTCAGATCTTCAGAGAGTTCTTTGCATGAGGTGCCATGTTGACCTTCCAGTGACCAGTATGAGAGAGTGCCAGCGATAACACCAAATTTAACACACCTACTCCCCATTCACACCTGAGACCTTGCAACACTAATGAGTCACATGACACCGGGGAGGGAAAATGGCTATTTGGGCCCAATTTGGACATTTTCATGTAGGGATGTACTCACTTTTGTTGCCAGCAGTTTAGACATTAATGGCTGTGTGTTGAGTTATTTTGAGGGGGCAGCAAATTTACACTGTTATACAAGCTGTACACTCACTACTTTACATTGTAGCAAAGTGTCATTTCTTCAGTGTTGTCACATGGAAAGGTATAATAAAATATTTACAAAAATGTGAGGAGTGTACTCACTTTTGTGAGATACTGTATACAATATATATAAATATATTTTATTTTTTTAATTTAAAACTGTTAAAAAGGTAAATACATACAGACAGAAGGCTGTAGCCATACCTGTTTATGACCATAACTACAGACTTCTGTGTTGTATGTTTCTGATTAAAAGTTTTTTAAAAAAAGAAATATAAATATAGTAGCTGGTTACCACTTTTTGTGTCTTTGAAAATGGCTCAAACAAGGTTATATATTTTTCAGGTAAAGCGTATGCTTTGCAGGTTACAGAACGTGAGTCTAATACAAATAAAGTCCTTTATAAAGGTTACTGTTTACAATACAGTGTATTATGGTAGGACATATAGAGATCCAATTTATACATAGTTTTGCAAGTTTACACTTCTAATTAAAAGCCATAATTGGAAATATATGTTCGATCATACCGCACAAATTTACAATTATATATTCATAATATAGTGCTATCATGTTTTGTGGTGCTGTGCACAGTCATAGACATAAAAAGGGTTGTTCAGATAATACAATGCATGATATGTTTAGAAGATGAATGCATACAGTAATTTAAGAAAATGTTACACTAAAAAAAAAACAAAAAAAAAAAAACAAGAGGAGAGAGGGCCCTTCCCATACAAGCTTACAATCTGAAAAAGAAATACAAAAATAAAAAGCAAACAAAAGGTACACAATTAGAGGATCACCTTCTCCCAAAACCAATGTTTCAATTATTGGTGGTTAAAGTGACCCTGTTAGCAAAAGGTAACTTTGTGTATGTAAAAGCATACCTGTGTTTATGTTATACACTGTGGTTTCTCCTGCTGGTTTTTACAGTATCTCACAAAAGTGAGTACACCCCTCACATTTTTGTAAATCTTTTATTCTATCTTTTCATGTGACAACGCTGAAGAAATGACACTTTGCTACAATGTAAAGTAGTGAGTGTACAGCTTGTATAACAGTGTAACTTTGCTGTCTCCTCGAAATAACTCAACACACAGCCATTAACGTTTAAACCGCTGGCAACAAAAGTGAGTACACCCCAGGTGAAAATGTCCAAATTGTACCCAATTAGCTATTTTCCCTCCCCAATGTCACGTGGCTCGTTAGTGTTACAAAGTCTCAGGTGTGAATGGGGAGCAGATGTGTTAAATTTGGTGTTATCGCACTCACTCTCTCATACTGGTCACTGGAAGTTCAACATGGCACCTCGTGGCAAAGAACTCTCTGAGGATCTGAAAAAAAGAATTGTTGCTCTACATAAAGATGGCCTAGGCTATAAGAAGATTGCCAAGACCCTGAAACTGAGCTGCAGCACGGTGACCAAGACCATACAGTGGTTTAACAGGACAGGTTCCACTCAGCACAGGCCTCACCATAGTCGACCAAAGAAGTTGAGTGCACGTGCTAAGCGTCATATCCAGAGGTTGTCTTTGGGAAATGGATGTATGAGTGCTGCCAGCATTGCTGCAGAGCTTGAAGGGGTGGGGGGGTCAGCCTGTCAGTGCTCAGACCATACGCTGCACACTGCATCAAATTGGTCTGCATGGCTGTCGTCCCAGAAGGAAGCCTCTTCTAAAGATGATGCACAAGAAAGTCTTCAAACAGTTTGCTGAAGACAAGCAGACTAAGGACATGGATTACTGGAACCATGTCCTGTGGTCTGATGAGACAAAGATAAACTTATTTGGTTCAGATGGTGTCAAGCGTGTGTGGCGGCAACCAAGTGAGGAGTACAAAGACAAGTGTGTCTTGCCTACAGTCAAGCATGGTGGTGGGAGTGTCATGGTCTGGGGCTTCATGAGTGCTGCCGGCACTGGGGAGCTACAGGTCATTGAGGGAACCATGAATGCCAACATGTACTGTGATATACTGAAGCAGAGCATGATCTCCTCCCTTCAGAGACTGGGCTGCAGGGCAGTATTCCAACATGATAATGACCTCAACCACACCTCCAAGACAACCACTGCCTTGCTAAAGAAGCTGAGGGTAAAGGTGATGGACAGGCCAAGCATGTCTCCAGACCTAAATCCTGGAGCATCTGTGGGGCATCCTCAAACAGAAAATGGAGGAGCACAAGGTCTCTAACATCCACCAGCTCCATGCTGTCGTCATGGAGGAGTGGAAGAGGACTCCAGTGGCAACCTGTGAAGCTCTGGTGAACTCCATGCCCAAGAGGGTTAAGGCAGTACTGGGAAATAATGGTGGCCACACACACAATATTGACACTTTGGGCCCAATTTGAACATTTTCACTTAGAATGTACTCACTTTTGTTGCCAGCGGTTTAGACATTAATGGCTGTGTGTTGAGTTATTTTGAGGGGACAGCACATTTACACTGTTATACAAGCTGTACACTCACTACTTTACATTGTAGCAAAGTGTCATTTCTTCAGTGTTGTCACATGAAAAGATATAATAAAATATTTACATAAATGTGAGGGGTGTACTCACTTTTGTGAGATACTGTATGTCACTACATGATGTATAAACTGGCAGGAGGAACACAGCATGCTGTGGGGGACACCGGTATTGGACCCATCACACTGGTCAAACGCTTGCAGTGGCTGGGGAGCAGCGAAAAGGTAAATATATTCCATTTTCTTTTATAGGTATTCTTTTACATACACGATGACCCTAGGCTGACAGGGTCACTTTAAACCAGTTGACAGTTTTTTTTATCTTTCAGGGATTCTTGTTTTTAAGATTTTTTTTTAAAGGATATCTAAACCCAAGAACAAAAATGTAATACAATGCAGTTTATCAGTTCTTAAATATGGTGACTGTATTAGGCCGGCCATACACTGCTGAATCAGCCGAGATTCGAACAGTTAATGGGCAGGCTTAATGTACCAAGTCGATCGATCAATCAACATGGGTACAACCAGCCTGCTGGATTCTCTTATGATTATCTCTAGTGGCTACTATAGCCGCTAGTGATAATCACTGTCTTCTCTCAGCGGGGATGGCTTCCCCCACTGGGAGAAGACATTTCCTCAGCAGGAGGGATTCCCCTGTCAGCACTGTCTGTGTTGATGGAGGAATCGTGCAATTTTTTTTTCAATTTGCACCATGTATGGTCTGCCTTAGTTTTCCCTTTTCATGCTAAGTACATTTTCTACTATTTCAGAAAACTGCTTGTTGATCCAGCTAGAAATGTGGTGACCTTGTAACTTCCTGTGCACTGAACTGAAATTTCAAACAAAGTTACCAGCTATCTTCTGTGAACTACAAAACAACTTCTATTTCTGTAATGAATATAAGGAGAGGAGGAAGTGTTTGCAGTCCAAACCAGGAGAGCAGCTTAGTCTGACAGCATTGTCATTCTAGGACAGGTGTTATTGGCAGGATCATCAGGTGAAAATAAAGAAAAAAAGAAGCTTGAAAAAAAGAATTGCAGCCTTCACACCTAAGGCAGCTGAAGTGCATTAAATATTTGTTTTTGGTTTTAAATATACTTCAAGGCCCATATACTTGCCATGACTATTATGAGGAGATAACACCACCCCTTTATATTTTATACTATAAAAATGTTTAACAGAAGAAACTGGGAACTCCCCAAGGTGGTTTGTAAAAACCCACAATGTGGAATTGGTTGCAACTATTTATGCCACCCAGTGCTGATAATTATGTTGCACCAGTGGCTTGTATTGGCACTGGCATGCATTATAGCTAGCTGTAGCAACAACCAGTTACACTCTGTTGTAAAAAATACTGTTTTATCCACTTACCAACCGGGCCCCTTTTTATTACCTTTGTTGGTTACTAGCTAAGAACAGTTTTTTTTTGCTAGAAAATTACTTAGAACCCCCAAACATTATATGTATTTTTTTTTCAAACACCCTAGAGAATAAAATGGCGATCGTTGCAATACTTTTTGTCACACGGTATTTGCGCAGTGGTCTTTCAAGCGCGATTGTTTTGGAAAAATTTCACTTTTTTGAGTTAAAAAATAAGACAACAGTAAAGTTAGCCCAATTTTTTGTATATTGTGAAAGAGGATGTTACGCCGAGTAAATAGATACCATACATGACACGGTTGAAAATTGCGAGCACTCGCGGAATGGCGACAAAGTCCGTTATTTAAAAAGTTCCATAGGCGATGCTTTAAAAATTTTCATCGGTTACCAGGTTAGAGTTACAGAGGAGGTCTTTTACTAAAATTACTGCTCACACTCTGGCGATCGCGGCGATACCTCACATGTGTGGTTTGAACACCATTTTCATGTGTGGGCGCGACTTACCTATGCATTTTCTTTGCTGCGCGAGCTCGCGGGGACGGTGGCGCTTTAAATTTTTTTTTTATTAATTTTATTTATTTTTTTATTTTTAACACTGTTCCTTTAAAAAAAAAAATCTGATCACTTTGTTTGCTATCACAAGGAATGTAAACATCCCTTGTGATAATAATATATGGTGACAGGTACACTTTTTGGAGGGCTGTGGGGGGGGGGTCTAAAAGACCCCCCATCCCTCCTTTGCACTTCACAGTATTCAGATCGCCAAAAACAGCGATTCTGAATACAGTCATTTTTTTAAAAATGGCGTCATTAGCCGCTGAGTAAACCGGAAGTGACGTTGTGACGTCGCTTCTGGAATTTGCCGAAGGAGACCCGATCGGAGCCGATTACGGCTTCTATCAGGTCTCCTTCTAGCCGGCGGATCGTCGCTCCGGTCTCCCGGTGGGACAGGAGGCCAGAGAAGAGCGGCGGGAGGGGGGATGTCCCCTCCCGCCCCCTGGGGTAACGACCGAGTGGCTCCCGAGCCGGATCCGTCGTTACCCCTGGATAGCCAACCGCCCGCTCTAAAAAATGATACTGGGATATAGCCTGCAGCTGCAGGCTATGTCCCGGTAGAGCCGCTCAAAACCGACCGCCGCCTATCTATGGCGCTGGCCGTGAAGTGGTTAAAGCTGCATCACAACTGCTGCTTGTGTGACAGAGTCCATAAATTAAAGTGTTACTAAACCTGGGACCCTGTATTCACTATATCTGGACTCCCACAGAACATGGAAATGCAATTATTTTAGTAAATATAAACTGCTAAATACCTTTTTTTATCAGCAGTTACAGCAGTCTTGTGACTTCTACCAGTGTCCAGCCAAGCACTGGTTAAAGCTTGTAGGAGGAGTTTTCTGACTCTCCTATGAGACTGCAAGACCCCTGACTCTCTGTCTGGACAGTGCTGATTGGCATTAATCACTGTGCTAATCACATGCCCAAGAGAAAAAAAAAACCTCTGTAGCAATACACACCAAACTGAGCATGTGCAGCTTGACTCCATAGTCTCTGTGTTATCATGAAATTATCAGGGGACAGTGGAAGGAGGGGAGGATCAGAGAAGCCATGATCAAGCAGTCTTTTTACACAATGTGGAGGATTAACCCCTTCGGATCCACAGTGAGTATAGCAAGCATGCTTCACTGCATATACACACTGATTTTACTGTTGTGGTTTTAGTAATACTTTAAGGTTGCTTTTTGGAAATGAGTAAACCAGTCTGTGTGTAACTGCTCTAATTTGTATTGGAAAAAATATAAAGACAAATTTACTGACCAATCCATTGATGGCAACAGAAGAAGAATTACATGGTAGCCTGTTTCAATTTTTTTCATAAAGACAAGTCCGCCTCTACTCACAATGCTTCCCAACCAGATCAAATCTAAAGTTGGTCAGACTGTTACTGTTAGAATGTTTTAGGGTAGAAAATGTAAACCAGATCAGCATTATAGAACTTTTACTATGAATAAAGACAAATACAGTATAATAGCATTGTGAGGAACTGATGCATTCACTTAAATACATTCAGCCAGCTGACCACAAGGGCAAAATTACAACTTTAAAAGAAATGAACACTTGTTATGGAGTAATAGCTGTGTTAATGATGATAGGCTGACATTCTCGGACATGCGCATGCCATTGCAGCCCTGGGCTTCTGAGGATACACACTAAAACAATCAAACATCGCCTCTTTGATTGAGTATTCTAGTGTCTATGTAGGAGGTGATAGCAAGAGGTACAGTGTAGAGCAGCCCATTCAAGGGAACCCCTAAATCATTTTCAGGTCCAACCCATAGGTGTGCGCAGCCTAGTGCATTAGGGTGTGCACCTCAAAGCTCCAACACATATGCACGTGTGACATATTTACCGGCCTCTTCCTCGCTCTCCATCCTGAAACAATGGGGGGAGGGGGATGCTAGGGAGCACACAAGGGGGACCTGGGCAGCAGAAAGAAAAGGAACAGGGACAGGAGCGGTGGCATACATTGGTACTGATCCCCTGTATTTTCCTCCAGTGGCAGCTGAACGTCGGCAAAGGGGGAGCAGGAGAAGCCTACTTTCAGCTGCTGCTGCGGGAGGAAAGTACACATCGGTTCCACTAAGATCCACCCCTGCCGCTCCTCCTGTCCAGGTTCTGGGTGTCGCCAAGGAATGATCGCAGTTTACCTGTCACCTGCCAGCGATCGATGGGTAGATCATGATTGAGGAGTTGCCAACCCCAGGATTAGGGTGTGCCCAGGCACACCCCTTGCGCACGCCTTTGGTCCAACCTAATTAGTCATGGGTCAGTGATAAAAAAAAGCTCTACATTGGTGGTCAGATGGAAGCATGCAACCATTACAGTGGTGTTCAGAAAGCCACATTACAGACGACTAAAAAAAGGTAACTGGTGTCATGCTGATGGCTCTACTAAGTGGCATTGGACCTGGAACTTTTTAGGCACCATCAAGTGGATGGTCAGTCAGTTCAAAGGACCCTTAGCAATCTCTGGAGGAACCCTAGAGTTCCAAGGAACCCCAAGGAACCCTGGCTGAGACTGGCTGGTGTAGAGAGTCCGGAAGACTATCATTTTCTAATGCATCCCCATGGCACATGCTCTGCAGCTGTATATCTTTACTTTTACAAAAATGCAAATTTTCGTCTATAGTGCGAAACAGCAATTTTCACTTTTCTCTACAAAATTATATAAAACTTGAAATATTTGTGTATATTATACCATGATATAACAAAATTCAAACTGTATAGAGACAATTTCTGAGCATTGCCACATTACCACAAAGCTCAAGCCATTTAGCGACCATTTCTGAGCAAATTTTTGATCATGTTTGGCAAGTGTGAGCTCAGCTTTGTTTTATTTGTATTTTCCCCATCAGTCCTTGCTGGGGATTCATCAGCATTAGTGTTCTCAGAGGTGCTAATTCCTTCGCTGTAAACTGTTTGGAATGGTCCCTTAGGCTCTTGTAATAAAGCTTCTGAATTATGGTCGGATTTTTGAGCAGCCAACAGATAACGCTTCCTTCTGTTGATTTTATATTGACGAATTCTTTCTTCTTCTGCTGCTGGGTCGTCGAGAACACCCTCCCAACGCAGACTCTCATTATGAACGGCTTCTTGTGTTGTGGTAGATGAAATGGCAGTGTCAGCAGATTTGATACTTGTCTTATTAGCTACACCATCTGAACTGTCTGTGGCTTCACTTATCATAGTAACCTGCATCTCTGAAGACGATGGAATACATTTCTGGTTCTTTAAACTCTTGTGGATGCTCTTATCTGTAAAATAAATGCCTGCATTAAAAAAATATGATAAGCCTCAAATGTTTGTGAAATCAAAAGATAATAAGACGATGTACGAGAGGCATTATTGTGGAAAAAAAACATTTCTCAGCTTTTATTTACATTTGAGCAAAAAGTGTCCAGTCCAAAATGATTCATACCCTTCACAAACTGTCACAGTCTGTGGGAAAAATTAGTCCCATTAATACTACGAAATCTTGAAGAACCTGATAAACCTTACCATATCTTGACAACTAAAAGGGTGTCTGACACTGTCAAACACTTCCCATACTTAGTAAAACCTGACCTGTGAAAAACGAGTTTACATTTATTTTCGACTCTTTACAAAAAAAAGGTGTTATTACGGAGAGCATGTAGCAGAATAATAGAAAACTAAAGTGTTTGTAAACTCCGAATAGTATAAAAAAATTACGTCCGTAAATAAAATGTCTATTCTCGTAGGTGTTCTCAAATTTCTTGGTCTTTAC
>BLSH010427549.1:4152-17161 GCA_018402905.1 Glandirana rugosa | reverse complement strand
TGCTTGCTGTAATAGCCAATAAAGGCTTTTCTATTGATTATTGAGAAGGGTATGAATAATTTTGGACTGGACACTTTTTGCTAAAATGTAAATAAAAGTTGAGAAATGTTTGTTTTCCACAATAATGCCTCTTGTACATCGTCTTATTATCATTTGGGAGACACCTATGTCATTTCCCGTCAAAAAAATACTTGCTGGTTGAATAAAAGTAACTTTAAGTCAAAATTTGCCAGGGGTATGAATAATTATGGGCAGCACTGTACATACTTACCTTTCCTGATACACGTGCTGCTGAACATTGCTCCTTTCATGAGGAATGGTCCCCACAAATCTGCTGGGAAACCAGCACTTCTGAGAGTGCCCATCTCCTGGATCCTGACAGCTCCCATTGGTTCCTTCTGCTGACAGGAGACCTTAGTGACTTATAAACCAGCAGGAGGAACCAGTGAGAGTGCAAGGATGCAGGAGATCAACACTTCCAGAAGGGTTGGTTTCTCATTGGACTTTCGGTTACTATGCTTCACAAATGGAGTGACATCCAGGAGCAGGAAAAGTAAGCATGTGCACTGCTCTTTTACAGGAAGAGCTTGACTGAGTAAACGTAAGAGTACTAGCAACAGGGTCCCTTTTATACATTATAAAGAATTCCCTGAGCACTATTAATTATCTAAAGAGACAAAACAGCATAAGCTGCTTGGAGGCTTGTTTTGTCTGATTGAATCTTTAGACATGACTACAAGCTGCAGTGTGAAATAAAATAGTTGAAATAATGACACACTATAAGACTAGTTGAGCACATTAACATATTGTGACGTTATGCGAGGTGCCATAATGGACAGGCGAAACTTGTCGCCTCACATGCGATCACTTTAAGACGACTGGGGAGAGCCTGACCCAGGTTTTGCCAGCCACCATGGCAGAGATTGTTCCGGCCCGGACTTTCTGGTCCACTCAAACTCTTCCCCACCTGCATTTAATGAGCAGGAAGAGAGCAGAGGACAGATCTATCCTGGATCTCAGAGGGAGAAAGTTGAGTGAGCTCCATGTAATAATTTTGACTAAAAGATCAAGGTTTGCACTGTGCTTATGTTTTGCGGGATATGCAATTAGCGGACCTCCAGCTGTTGCAGAACTACATAGTTCCATGAGCCATAGTAAGACTCTGGCAGCCACAAGCATGACACGCAGAGGCAGAGGCATGATGGGACTTGTAGTTTTGCAACAGCTGGAGGTCCGCTAATTGCATATCTCTGGTATAGAGAGTAACCCAAGTGTTTAGTTTAGCGTCAGGCGGCGAGGTTTTGTTTTCTATTTCTTTATGTGTTTTGATCTTGCAAACCTGTGATAAATAAACCTGGCAGCCGCCAGATTTTAAAGAAACTGACCTCGATACTGAATATTTTCCTCTGAAGAGTCATTCCCCACGAGCTAATCTCCCACACGTGGTGGAGTTCAGCGAGGCAACTGTCCAAGATGGAGGAAATGCTGAAGGCCCTGTTGCAAGCCAATGCAGCCCAGTGGGAAACCAACCGCCAGGTCGCAGAGGCCGCTGCAGCACAAGAAGCTCAGCGGGAAACCAACCACCAGGTCGCAGAGGCCACTGCAGCAAAGCGGGAGGAAAGTCGTCAGGCCATCGCGGCACAACAGGGGACGAATTGCTAGTTTGCAGAGGCCCTGCTGGAATTAAAGAAAGGGCCCGCACCTCCCGTGACAGTGGAACCAAAGCTGGTACACGTCTCGTACCACATGCAGAAGATGACACCTGCGGATGACGTGGAGGCGTACCTCACAACCTTTTAAAGAGTCGCTCTTTGCGAAGGATGGCCAAAAGAACAGTGGGCGGGACTGCTAGCACCATTCTTGACCGGCAAATCACAAAAAGCCTATTTCGATCTGGAACCAGATAAGGCCCAGGACTATGGGACTCTAAAGGCAGAGATACCCGCACGCCTGGGGGTCACCAAGGCAGTTCAGGCCCAACGCGTGCATCAGAGGACCTACTGCACTGGCAGGCCAACCCATTCGCTGATGTTTGACCTAGTTCACCTTACCAGGAAATGGCTACGGAGACTTTGCCAGGTCCCCAGATTGTGGAGCCCGTGGTCATGGACCACTATCTACGGGCACTCCCTGCCGCTTTAAGAACATGGGTCAGCCATGGGAACCCCCAAAAC
The DNA here is from genome assembly GCA_018402905.1 of Glandirana rugosa. Classification (NCBI taxonomy): domain Eukaryota; kingdom Metazoa; phylum Chordata; class Amphibia; order Anura; family Ranidae; genus Glandirana; species Glandirana rugosa. The sequence goes on along the minus strand of BLSH010427549.1, from coordinate 14,987 downwards.
TGCAAGCCAACTGGTGGACCTCGTGGAGAGATACACAGCTGCTGAGAACTTGTTGCACCCATCTGCGTCCCACTCCAATGTATCTAGAGGTGAAAGATCGCCCGGGTTCAGGGGCGTGGGGAAATGTGATAAGACTGATACAGTTAAAGCGACTGGGGGCTCTAGACCTGGAGACTGGCCAAAGAAGCCAGGAAGGTCTTGGGGACCCTTGAGAGGACTGGGTATAGAACACATACAGTGCTATACAGTGCTACAGTGCTTGGCCGTATTGCTGCAATTGTCCCCTGAATGATGAGCCCGCGCAATGCGATTATGCTTATGTGAATAGACGCCCTTTCTCTATTTGCACAGGTCGCATATACAGTTCAATGTTCAAGTCGCATGGAGAAGCAAATGTGTGTGATTTTTGTTGATGGGAGACCAGTCACTGCACTGCTTGACTCGGGTAGTGTGATAACTGTGGTAAAAAGCAATTGTGTTAATCCTGCAAGGTTACACCTTAGCACTGTTGGATTCATTTGCATCCAAGGGGACACCCGTGACTACCAGATGGTGGTGGTTGAGATTGACACCCCTTATGCTAGTGTGATTCATTCAATGGGGGTGGTACCTTCACTACTTTATGATACCCTAGTGGGCAGGGATTTTCCCCATTTTTGGAGGTTATGGGAAGGCATAGGGAGTCTGGAAGGTAGAGCACCCCTGCTGCGGAAGCACGGGACCTCTCGCCAGATCCGTTTTGCAAAATGGAAGGGGAGACTGGTGGCAGGACGGAGAAGGGAGGAGACCCTCTTCCTTTTCCTGTACTGGCTGGGGAGCCTGAGGAGCTGGAAGACAGCTCACAGCGTGGGGCTTATGACCCAGAAAATTTCTCTGACCCTGACGATGAGCCTGAACCGAATGTAGTACCTGACTTAGAGGTCCGCAGAGAGGACTTCTGTACAAAACAAATGGAATGTCACTCTTAAAGCCAGAGAGAAGTGAAGGTGCTGGATGAGGAACATGTGGATCCTAATTGGGGGGTGTCTTTTCCCTACATGGTGCTTAAAAATAATTTGTTGTATCAGATGGTGAAACCTGGAGAGGACGAAGTGGAACAGCTAGTGCTTCCCAAACCCTTTTGCAGGATGGTGATAGATCTGGCCCATGGGCATGTAATTTGGGGACATCTGGGTATGGAGAAAAATAGGGAGAGAATAACTCAGAGATTCTTGTGGCCCGGGGTTATATGCAGATGTCTAAGAATATTGTGAAACATGCCCTGAGTGTCAAATGACGGCCCTGTCACCCCATTTCATAGTCCCCTTGTCCCACTTCCCATCATTGAAGTGCCATTTGAGTGAATTGGCATGGATCTCGTGGGACCATTAGTAAAATCTGCCCGGGGACACCAGCACATCCTGGTGATCCTGGATTATGCGACTCACTATCCTGAGGCCATACCCTTGCGGAACACCTCCGCTAAGTCTATCACTAAGGAGCTGGTCCAGGTGTTTAGTCGGGTGGGGATCCCTAAAGTGATCTTGACGGATCAGGGTACCCTGTTCATGTCCAGGAGTGACCAGAGAATTGTGCAAGTTGTACAAAATCTCCCATCTCCGTACCTCTGTTTACCACCCCCAAACTGACCGTCTGGTGGAAAGGTTTAACAAGACCCTCAAGAGTATGCTAAAAAGGGTGGTGGATAAAGATGGGCAAAATTGCGATTTTTTGCTGCCATACCTCACGTTTGCCATACGAGAGGTTCCGCAGGCGTCTACGGGGTATTCCCCCTTTGAACTCTTGTGTAGTAGACATCCCAGGGGGCTGCTTTTTGTTGCAAAAGAGACGTGGGAAGGAGAGGCCAACCCATATAGAACCCATATAGAAGCGTCATAGGGCACATCTCCTTGATCAGATCGAATCGCAGCTGTTCTGTTCCCTGTACGAGAGCATATGGAGCAAGCCCAGGAAGCCCAGAAAAGGGTGCCAAGACCCGGTCTTTCAACCCCGGAGACAGAGTGCCAGTGCTAGTCCCCACGGTTGAAAGTAAATTCCTAGCAAAGTGGCAGAGTCCCTTTGAGATTAGGGAAAAAGTAGGGGAAGTAAACTACAAAGTTTGCCAGCCTGGGAAAAGGAAACCGGAGAAGATTTACCATGTTAATCTCCTAAAACCATGGAAGGACAGAGAGAGTTTATTGGCAGTGCATACTACCCAAAAGGACAGGTCACCCCTGACCGCGGATGTCCCCATAACCAAGTTCTTGTCACTGACGCAACAAAACAACGTTAGGGAATTTGTCAGTAAAAATAGAGACTTTTTCTCTATTTTTAAGGAGAGGCCAACCCATATAGAACCCATATAGAAGCGTCATAGAGCACATCTCCTTGATCAGATCGAATCGCAGCTGTTCTGTTCCTTGTACGAGAGCATATGGAGCAAGCCCAGGAAGCCCAGAAAAGGGTGCCAAGACCCGGTCTTTCAACCCCGGAGACAGAGTGCCAGTGCTAGTCCCCACAGTTGAAAGTAAATTCCTAGCAAAGTGGCAGAGTCCCTTTGAGATTAGGGAAAAAGTAGGGGAAGTAAACTACAAAGTTTGCCAGCCTGGGAAAAGGAAACCGGAGAAGATTTACCATGTTAATCTCCTAAAACCATGGAAGGACAGAGAGAGTTTATTGGCAGTGCATACTACCCAAAAGGACAGGTCACCCCTGACCCCGGATGTCCCCATAACCAAGTTCTTGTCACTGACGCAACAAAACAACGTTAGGGAATTTGTCAGTAAAAATAGAGACTTTTTCTCTTCCCTACCCAGACTGACCACTGTACTACAACATGACATAATCATGGAACCAAGGGTCCGTGTGAATGTAAAACCCTACCGAGTACCGGAGGCTAGACAAGAGTCGGTGGTGAGAGAAATAAAAACCATGTTGGAGTTAGACGTGATAGAGGAGTCCCACATCGCCTGGTTGAGCCCTATAGTGCTGGTCCCAAAGCTATCCGGTTCTGCAACGATTTTAGGAAGCTGAAAGACGTGTCTAAGTTTGACGCATACCCGATGCCGCGGGTTCGGGGTTTGTAGATAGGTTGGGAGGTGCCCGGCACATAACAACCCCAGACCTAACTAAGGGATACCGGCAGATCCCCCTAACAGAGTCAGCAAAAGAAAAAATGGCCTTCTCTACCCCCCTGGGGTCCTTCCAATACAAGAGAATGCTGTTTGGTCTGCATGGGGCCCCTGCTTCCTGTCAGAGGATAATGGACAAAACTTTGAGGCCACATCGGCCCTATGCAGCAGCCTGTCTAGATGATGTGGTCATCCACAGCCCATATTGGGAATCACATCTGCCCTGGGGGACAGGCATTGGAAGATTCAGGGTTAACAGCCAACCCGAAAAAGTGTGCCATAGGTCTGGGGGAGGCCAAGAACCTTGGTTATGTTATTGGATGGGGTCTGATCAAGCCCCAGACCAATAAGATCGAGGCCATTCAAAAGTGGCCCTGACCGGGGAACAAAAACAGGTTTGGGCCTTCCTGGGGATTACAGGGTATTACCGACACTTCATCCCCAACTTTGCCACCATTGCCGTCCCTCTGACCGATTTGACGAAGAGTAGAAGGTCGGGAATGGTTAAGTGGCATCCCAAAGATTAGAAGGCCTTCCAGAAATTGAAGCAAGCACTTTGTGTACAGCTCGTGACCCCAGACTTCACAAAGGAGTTTGTGGTTCAAACCGACGCCTCTGAGGTGGGATTAGGTGCTATTCTGTCTCAGATCAGAGACAGTGAGGAGCACCGGTTGTCTACTTAAGCAGGAAGCTTAATAAGCATGAAAGGAATTATGCCATTGTGGAGAAGGAGTGCCTGGCTATCAAGTGGGCCTTAGAGGCCCTAAAATACTACCTGCTGGGTGGTTACTGGCCCTACAGTCATTTAAGTTCTCAGTAGAAAACCGGGCCGGAAGGCTCCAAAATAACGCTGATGGTCTTTCCCAGGCCCACTGCATGGTCGGGACAGTTCTTCCGCCCCAGGGGCTTCAGCAGAGGGGGGGATATGTGACGTTATGCGAGGCACCATAATGGACGGACGATACTTGTCATCTCACATGCGATTACTTTAAGGCGACTGGTGAGAGTGCGACCCGGGTTTTGCCAGCCACCTGGCAGAGCTGGTTCCTGCCGACTTTCTGGTCCACTCAAACTCCTCTCCCCCTGAATTTAATGAGCATGAAGAGAGCAGGAAGAAAGGACAGATCTATCCTGGATCTCAGAGGGAGAAAGCTGAGTGAGCTACGTGGGATAATTTGGACTAAAAGATCAAGGTTTGCATTGAACTTATGTTTTGTGGGTGTCGGGGACAGTCCCACACTGTATAGAGAGGAACCCGATTGTTTAGTTTAGCGCCGGACAGCGAGGTTTTGTTTTCTGTTTTTTTTATGTGTTTTGATCTTGCAAAGCTGTGATAAATAAACCTGGCAGCCGCCAGATTTTAAAGAAACTGACCTCGATGCTGAATATTTTCCTCTGAAGAGTGATTCCCCGCGAGCCAATCTCCCACAATATCTATATATTAGAACAAAAAATACAACAATCTTTAAATGCAGGAAAGTAGCCATTGGTAGGATACATCTGAGGAAACAAACTACAGACACTGTCATTTTGCATAAAATTTTCTTTTTGTATACCAACTGTGCCCTATAAAGTGTCTATTTTCAAGAGTAACAATGTTACCCCTGTCGCCGTTTAGCCTGTAGATTCCTGCTTGTGTAATTCTTACTAGAGTTGGGCCAAACACCCCCAGGTTTGGTTAGCACCAGACCGCTCGACCATTGCAAAAGTTCGGACCCAAACCCCGAGCACTATTAAAGTCTATGGGACCCGAACATGAAAAATCAAAAGTGCCCATTTTGAAGGCTTATATGCAGGTTATTGGCCATAAAAAGGGTACGGGGTCCCGAGTACTGCCTATTTAAAAAAAGATAGTTTTTACAGGAGCAGTGATTTTAAAGCATCATGACACACAGCGTGCCTGTTTATCAGGACTATTGGCGCCAGCTTGTCTGGTAAAGTGGGGGAAGCGCCACACCCTGGAAGAATCTACGCGCCTGCAGCTAGCACCAATCACCACAAGGAGCAAGATGGAGGAAGGTGGGTGACTGCTTCCAGCGCTGACCTGGCTACTGGAGCAGTAGGAATGGACCCTGGTTGACATGGGGGTTTGGTTGGAGTCAAACAGGGGAAACGCCCTGGGAGTCATCAATGGGATGGAGCGGCTGTGCCTCGTTTGCCCAGACTGCCGGATGCTTGCCATGGACATCGCTGCCTGGGCCCGGTGTGGCCATTGTGACACTCCTCTTACCCGAGTGTCTACTGAGCCACAATATTTCTCCGTGTACCTGCAAACAGGGCTCTGTCGTCTGCAGCCACGGAAGTCTCGGGAGGCCGGATCGGGCCTGAGGACCTCGCCACAAGGCGGAGTGGATTTGCAGCCTAGCGACTCCCCCACGAAGATCAAGGACGAAAGGAAAGGAAAGACTGTCGTGGCCTGCAGCCTGGTCGGGGACTCGGGAACCGTGAGTACTATTGAGCAGAGGTCCGGGGGTCCCTGAAACCCCGGCTGGGTTTCTACCTGCAAGCACCTCTGTTAGGCTGGAGCCAGTTGTTGAAGGGGGGTGTCCCCTGAGAAGTAGGAGGAGGGTGCAGAGCAGAGGGCCATAGGCTGGGGGTCACGCAGACTGGTAGCAGAATTTGGGTCCCTTGAACACTTAGCTGAATGGTCATCTCAGAGTGAGGAATCAGCTGGGGCAATGGAGACAGGAGATTCGTCAGATTTCTCTGATGAGGGTGAGAAGGAGTCTCCTCAGGGTGCCAATTCAGAAACAGGAACCCCCAGTCTTATTTACCAAACTTTCCTAAACCGGCCTTCCACTACCCAGACCAGACCACCTGCATACCGGCAGCCGGTAGTGAGATCCCCTAATACTCAAGTCAAGCCTGGGAAAGGGGACCGACTCAAGTTGCCTAGGTGCCTAGGCTTTCCCAGTATCAGCAGGAGGTCCAACGCCGGGTTGCTTTGGAATGGGGCCTGGACTACCTTTACGTCCTGCCTCATGTCGTGGAGATCGTCGAGAGCTCAAGGGAAGAATGGGAGGACAAGATGACATGGGACTATCTCCATGTGCCTAAGCCCTTGCAGGATCCTGAATGCAGCTCCTGGGAAAGATTCAGAGAGTTGAAGAGGGACTGGAGCCTCGGGCAGACAATCAAAAAGGATTGCGTTATGATTGTGAAGCCCAATCAGCCTGCAAGGAGCTACTCTATTTCAGTTCGGGGAGAAGGGGATCAGCGGTTGAGATTCCTCACTACTATGCGTAGGACTGTGGTGTAGCACAGACTGTACAGCACATTTCAAGACTGCTGTGAAGAGTATTGGGGTATGCACTTTTCCCCTGAACTGCAGGACAAACTAGCCTGCCACCCTGTGCCCAGTGGAAGAGACTGTTCACTGCGAGGACACTGGGGTGAAGTTTGCCCTCTGTTTTTTTTTTCTCTTTGAAGCCTACAGCCTGGGAGGGGCCCCTCCCATCAAAGGAACTGTCAATAGTTTTTTTTTCTGCTGTGAGTATATAACCCCTCACTGGCAGAGCAGGCAGGTCAACAAGTTGTTCGATGTTCTATTAGGAGGATTGTAACCCCCTCCTGATAGTTTTGTTTCCCTTCTCTTAGGATTCCTGATTGAAAGGCTGTTCATCTTTATCCGTCGAGAGTCAAGCCAAACGACAACTGTTGCCAACTAGGCGGATGGAGGGCTTCCCTTTAGGGGGAGGTGCTCTGGCCCAGAATGTGGACAGTATGCTGCAAGTAGACCCAGGGATTTTAGATAGGAAATGTGATCAGGTGAACCACTACTACAAGCCACACTCGAGGGAGCACATGGCTATACTAGGGTTTCCTGACTTTCTGTGTACCGACCTCAGCTTCATCTTCCATTTGTGCTTGTCTGCTGCTTGCCCTCACCTTGGCACATTTCCTGGATTCTCTTCTGCCTCCTGCCATCTGTACTCTGCATACTCTATTGTTCATAGTATAACCAGGTGGGTGTTTCTCTGGGCTGTGACCTGGTTCCAGCTTGCTACAAGTCCATCCCCACCATCAGGGGACCTGATGAAGAAGCAGACTGGGGCTAAAACTCCGCTCCATGGGGAACCTAGGGTGGGTATTCTACAAGGGCTCATTACCACAGAAACCTGTCAACCTCACACAATTCTTATATTAGTCACCTTAACTGTGATTTGGTCCCATAAATAGGAACCTGTCATAAGTATATGTTTTTTTTCTCTAAAATTGTTCAAAATGGGGTTAAACTTGTAGGCAGGTACAGTCTACTTCCTCTATTGCAGGTAGCGCTCTTTCACAGCGGCGCTGCAGTTAGAGAGGAAGTAAGGAGGAACAGGGTTCCTCTATGGTTTCCTTGGTCACTGGGGAAGCTATCCCATTGATGCTGCCACCCCATGTGACTCTGGTGGCCACCTTGGGGCAGGCAGAGCTTTTTAAAGCCCTGGCTCTTAGATTTGGCACCCATTTGTGAGTGGGTAGAGTAGAGACAGGTACTCCGCCTGGTAGGGACAGAACTAGTGGCAGGAAAAGGTTCCTGACGAGGAGGGAAAGCTTAGGGCTTGCAACTTCTCTGGGCACCTACCTGTTTGGGCACAAGACAACCAGGCCTCATTCTTCCCCTCTTTACAGACACTGTCAGTTCAGTTGCATTCTGCTCTCTTCTGTGAACCATGAGTGTTCCTGGTTGGGCCGCCTTCCCACCGGGTAATTTGCTAACTGTCTTTGCATTATTTCAGTACAAGTTCTTTCATAGCACTGGGACTGTGTGTATCATTGCCATTGCAAAAGGTTGCACACTACCTACATGCTTAGCCTGGGTGAATAACCTGCGAGCATTTCTTAGTTTAAACGTTCAGAAATTAATTGTGGGTAGCCCACAGAAATTAGATTTAATTCATCGTTTACTGTGCTTCCAATCCAGAAATTTTTGGGAAGTCATGGCTTCCCTGACCTGCCTTTGTCTAGTTATTAGCAGAAACATGAAAGTCTCTGAATCAAGAACATGACTATTAGGCCTCATTTACACTGCTGCTGGTAAACGGACGTTTGGAGGCATTTGGGCGTTTTTTTCAGCTGCCCCTGAACTGTCCTCTATGTTATCTTATCAGTACATTTACACAGGGTTGTTTAAGATCGTTTCCAGGCAGTTGAGTTTAAAGGCTTTTTTTGGAACGCAAAAAAATGGGTTCAGACGCCAGTTCAGAGGCATTTGAAACGCCAAACAGCTTGTAAACGCCGATAAACGCGGTAACTCACGTCTAAGACCGTTTCATTTACAGTCATTTCCATTTGAAAAAAAAAAAAAAATCTTCAAAAACGCTCCTAGACGCAAATGCTGCACCGCATGCAAAATGCGGCAAAACTGACGTTTTAGACGCCAGCTTCTAGCTGTCAAAAAAAAAATCATTCAGGGGAGGTTAACATACAGTAGCTTCCTGTGTAAATGGAGCCTAGCACCTGACCTGAAGATCTTTTCTTCCTGTGCTTACCCTTGAATGATATTTTACAGCAAAACTCTTGGTCAACATAAAAAAAGCTCCCTAGGTCACTTATACATTCAATAAATACAGCATTATATATTTGCAGTTTACAGGAGGTTGAGTGCCCATGGAGGACATCAGCAGTGCTATGATACAATTCACAGTCTAATTACAAGGCAGGGTACATAAAGTTGTTCAAAACACAGGACTGATTGAAAGAATTACAGTTCTTATATAGAAAAACATTCTTTACAAGGGATATGTAATATTTTATACATATATTTTTATTTTAAATTAATGTTTCAGACTGTCTCAATGATCATTTATGAGTACAATGTGAATGATTTCAAAATAAGAATATTTTTGAGAGCAGTCTTATGCACTGACTACTATTAGCAGAATTACTTTTGTAAACTGTAAAATGACTTGGGCGCCACCTAATGGCCTCACATGAGCAATGTTTTACAGTTAACACTGCTCTTGATACCTTTGATCACAAGGTTCACTATTAAGGAGCCTTCATTAAACTGATATGGTTTCTGTGCCTAACACGTAAATCATTTTATAAAAGATAGCCCAAGAGGATAAAATTATGATTAAATGTTAACGAGGATTTCCTCAACACTCTGGGAAAATGTATGTAAAATCAGTCACTATCGTCTCATTTAATCTTTAACATGGTAATGGTATATTAGAAGTCACTCTGAATCTTTTAAATCTGCTGCTTTTATTAAAATGATACCTGGCAATCCTGTAATCCTGTACAAAGGTCCTTGTTCAGGAATGTCCTGTAACAAGAAGACAACTCTCTGTCCCTGTCTCCCTATTGCTCCTGTATAGTTTACCTTACCAACATGGACTTCCAATGAAGATTACAAGGGTCCATTTAGCACACATTACATAGGCATATTCCACTGTTGTCAGCAGTAGTAGTAGTAATAAGGGGTTATAATTCCTGTCAGTTTTTTGGCATTTGTGTCCCAATGGGGAGATTTCCCTTCACTTCCTGTCCCATAGCCAAAACAGGAAGTGAGAAGAAATCCCTCAAAACTAAGGGAATCCTGGGGTGTCACCAGGGTCATCAGAACTAGTGTCCCAATTGGAAAATTTCCTCTCCATTTTTGTTAACCCAAAATTTGAATTTTTCTTTCACTTTCACTCTCGTCTATACCACTAAAGAAGAAAAATTAAGAAGGTGAATCCTCCCTAATGGGGGCACAGACAGCAAATAAAAAACTCACAGGTTTGAATTCCTCTCACTATATGCAAAATGAAAAAAAGTTTTGCCTTTAGGCATACTTTAAGGAATGTCGTGCTGCCATTGCTGGACTGCAAGTATGTGCAGTACATACAGTAGAAAGTGGCTGCAAAGAGGCTGCAAGAGGTCAGGGGCTCTGAGATGCAGCAACAAAGAATTACAAAAGGTAAAAACAAGTATTTTATTAAATAAATCATAGAAATTATTTATAATGCTTTAGTAAAGTAAATGTCATTAAGTCACCTACTTAAAGCTTTCTTCTCAGGTACCATCGCCTTCAGTCTTCAACCATCTTTCTCTCTGTCTCTTCTTCCAATTGTACATGATCAGCTGCCTGCCTTTCTCTCCTTTATCACCACAGTCAGCTCACTCTCTGCCTTCTTAGTCGATGACCATTTTGTACCCTGCCTTCCTTCTCCAGTAGCCATCATCTTCTGGCTTTAACCAACTTTCACCCTACTTCTCTATTCTCTATCCATGATCATTCTCTATGCTGTTTTTCTCCTCCAACGACCATCATCTCCTGGTCCTGATAACTCCACCCTGCCTTCTCTATCCTCCGTCCATGACCATTTTCTGCGCTCCTCCAGCAACCATCATCTCCTGAACATGATCACTCCATCCTGCCTTCTCTATCCTCTGTCCATGACCATTTTCTACGCTCCTCCAGCAACCATCATCTCCTGACCATGATCACTCCATCCTGCCTTCTCTATCCTCTGTCCATGACCATTTTCTATGCTCCTCCAGCAACCATCATCTCCTGACCATGATCACTCCATCATGCCTTCTCTATCCTCTGTCCATGACCATTTTCTACGCTCCTCCAGCAACCATCATCTCCTGACCATGATCACTCCATCCTGCCTTCTCTATCCTCTTTCCATGACCATTTTCTACGCTCCTCCAGCAACCATCATCTCCTGACCATGATCACTCCATCCTGCCTTCTCTATCCTCTGTCCATGACCATTTTCTACAGTCCTCTACTACCAACGA
>BLSH010427533.1:178059-189596 GCA_018402905.1 Glandirana rugosa | reverse complement strand
GTTTTTTTTTTTTTTTTTTTTTTTTAAATGTCTTTTTATTAAATTTTCAAGTTATTACAATACAACTACTTTGAGGTAGCCAATATCTGCCTAGCCGGTATTTATATTCAGTGTGTTGTGCTTTTACTAATGGAAGTGATGGATTTTATTTCTTGCAGGGACACAAAATCTATCCCTTGCCCCCCCCCCCCTTCAGAACAGAGCTCCGTATTGTTTACATAGGCATAGGCAGAGCTCTGTTCTGTGTCTCTGCCCGATGATTGGCAGGTGTCGGCGTACATCCAGTGCCCAGCACCCGCAGATGTGAATAATCACAGCGGAAGTGCCCCCCCTGTAGGCAAAAGTGCAGAGTCGCGTATACACTCACAGGCCACTTTATTAAGTACACCTGTTCAATTGCTTGGTAACACAAATTGCTAAATCGGCCAATCACATGGCAGCAACTCAATGCATTTGGGCATCTAGATGTGGTGAAGACGACTTGCTGAAGTTCAAACCCGAGTATCAGAATGGGGAAGAAAGGGGATGTAAGTGACTTTGAACATGGGATGGTTGTTGGTGCCAGGCAGGCTGGTCTGAGTATTTCTGGAATTTTCACGCACAACCATCTCTCGGGTTTACAGAGAATGGTAGGAAAAAGAGAAAATACATAGGAGTTTGCCCTCTAGGGTGGGATTTTTCAGGCACAATAATGGTAATACAGTGGAGCCTCGGATTACGAGCATAATCCATTCCAGGAGAATGCTTGCAATCCAAATCACCCCATAGGAAACAATGTTAACTGAGATCATTTGTTCCACAGTGACTGCTTGTCAATGCAGTATTGTACGTGGCCAGAGGTGCTGGGGGCGCTAGTGTATGCAATACCGTATGTGGCCAGAGGTGTGGTGCTGGTGAGGCTCAGGAACTGTTTACACTTTTGGTATTTCTGAATGCTTCCGAGCCTCACCAGCGCCCCTGCACCTCTGGTCACATGCGGTTTTGCATGCATAGAGACTTAAAGTGGTTGTATCCTTAAAAAAAAAAAAACTAAGGCAAGGGCATAATGAGCTAGTATGAACAGGATACTAGCTCATTATGAAATACCTCAGAACGAAGATCCAACAGGGCTTCCCGGTCCCCACAGAGGGAGCTGACATTTTCTCTCGGGGGTTTTTTCCGGGTTCGCGGCTCCGGTGCTGTGAGTGGCCGGAGCCGCGAGATGTCACTCCTGTGCATGAGCGCTGGAGCCCGTCTTTCCGGCAAGGTCCGACGCTATGGCCCGGGACATCGCTGCGCATGCGCCGTGACCTCAGCTGCTGCATGCAAGGTGAATATCTCCTAAACCATACAGCATAAGTAGATATTCATTTTACCTGCAGGTGAGCCTTATTATAGGCCAAAGTATTATAGGCTCACCTGTAGGTAAAAATCACAAATTAGGGGATACAACTGCTTTAAAGCAGTTTTATCCCCGCAGAAAAAATTTCCTGGCACTGGTATTTGGCTGTATTTCCTGGCACTGGTATATAGCTGTATTTCCTGGCACTGGTATATGTCTGTATTTCCTGGCACTGGTATATGGCTGTATTTCCTGGCACTTGTATTTGGCTGTATCTCCTGGCACTGGTATTTGGCTGTATTTCCTGGCACTGGTATATGCTGTATTTCCTGGCACTGGTATATGCTGTATTTCCTGGCACTGGTATATGCTGTATTTCCTGGCACTGGTATATGCTGTATTTCCTGGCACTGGTATTTGGCTGTATTTCCTGGCACTGGTATATGGCTGTATTTCCTGGCACTGGTATATGGCTGTATTTCCTGGCACTTGTATTTGGCTGTATCTCCTGGCACTGGTATTTGGCTGTATTTCCTGGCACTGGTATATGCTGTATTTCCTGGCACTGGTATATGCTGTATTTTCTGGCACTGGTATTTGGCTGTATTTCCTGGCACTGGTATATGGCTGTATTTCCTGGCACTTGTATTTGGCTGTATTTCCTGGCACTGGTATTTTGCTGTATTTCCTGGCACTGGTATATGGCTGTATTTCCTGGCACTTGTATTTGGCTGTATTTGCTGGCACTGGTATATGGCTGTATTTCCTGGCACTGGTATTTGGCTGTATTTTCTGGCACTGGTATATGCTGTATTTGCTGGCACTGGTATATGGCTGTATTTCCTAGCACTTCTATTTGGCTGTATTTGCTGGCACTGGTATATGGCTGTATTTCCTGGCACTGGTATTTGGCTGTATTTCCTGGCACTGGTATATGGCTGTATTTCCTGGCACTTGTATTTGGCTGTATTTCCTGGCACTGGTATAGGCTGTATTTTCTGGCACTGGTATAGGCTGTATTTTCTGGCACTGGTATAGGCTGTATTTTCTGGCACTGGTATTTGGCTGTATTTTCTGGCACTGGTATATGGCTGTATTTCCTGGCACTTCTGTTTGGCTGTATTTCCTGGCCCTGGTATATGGCTGTATTTTCTGGCACTGGTATTTGGCTGTATTTTCTGGCACTGGTATGTGGCTGTATATTCTGGCACATGGCTGTATTTCCTGGCACTTCTGTTTGGCTGTATTTCCTGGCCCTGGTATATGGCTGTATTTCCTGGCCCTGGTATATGGCTGTATTTCCTGGCACTGGTATATGGCTGTATTTCCTGGCACTGGTATATGGCTGTATTTCCTGGCACTGGTATATGGCTGTATTTCCTGGCCCTGGTATTTGGCTGTATTTCCTGGCACTGGTATAGGACTGTATTTCCTGGCACTTGTATTTGGCTGTATTTCCTGGCACTTGTATTTGGCTGTATTTCCTGGCACTTGTATTTGGCTGTATTTCCTGGCACCGGTATTTTGCTGTATTTTCTGGCACTGGTATATGGCTGTATTGAAAGGGCTCTTAAGTGAACCATATACATACAAGAATAAGCACAATTAACTGTTATATTTTATAAGATGAATGGAAAAAATTAAAATCGGCCTAACATATCGGCCCCAAAAAATCTGTATCCAATATCAGTCATCGGCCTCCCCGATTTTTAAATATCGGCATCGGCCAGAGAAAAACCCACCTCTACTTAACACTTAAAGTGGTTGTAAAGATCGCCAACCCCCCCCCCCCCCCCAAAAAAAAAACCTGCAAAGCAAAGGCATAATGAGCTAGTATGCATACTAGCTCATTATGAAATACTTACCTTGGAGCGGTCTCGGCACACTGCTGTGATCGGCGGCGACATTCTTCCGGGTCTGCGGCTCCGTCCAATCTCCAGCGATGTGATTGGCAGAGCCACGCTGACGTCACTCCCCACACATGTGCACTGGAGCCGTCATTTACGGCACATCAACAGAAGAAACGGCACCCTGGGCTACCCCGGGTGCCGATTCTTCAGTGCGCATGTGCCGATGACATTGGCACATGCAGATACAGGGAATATCTCCTAAACCGTATAGGTTTAGGAGATATTCCTGGGACCTACAGGTAAGCCTTATTGTAGGCTTACCTGTAGTTTAAAGTGGTTGTCATGAGTTGGCAACCACTTTAAAACCCTTCATTCCCAAGATGGCACAGGTGTCCTGACCAATTGCAGAGTCCGAAACAGCCGACACCCTAGTCTCGCTATTGGAGGAAAATGAATCGGGGGATTTAATTGATCGAATAGATCTAGAACAAATACTTTTGGAAAATGCAGATACACCCCCCTCTAGTGGTGGAAAATAATGGCCCGTACACACGGTACGATTGACGTACAATGGTCTGTTGTGTGATAATCCGAGCGTTAGTACAGCCGACGTTCGGCAGTCATACAACAGAAGTTGTCTGAGAAAACGAAAAAACTTTTGTTGGCCAACAAGGCGTCGTATGACTGTCGGCTCGTGTGTACAGAAGTTGGCCGACAAAAAGTTGAAAGTGCTGAACACGCATGCTCTGAATCCAGAAAGTGTTCGGCGTGTAAACCTGCGTTCCTAATTCACATTCACCTGAACTTCCTTGTTATACGCTCGTAACACGTCACTACGTTCAACTTTGTTGGCCAATTACTTTGCGGTTGTGTCTTGCGTACTCACATGAGTCAAGTAATCGGCCAGCAAAGCGGAACGTAGTGACGTGTTACGAGCGCAGAACGAGGAAGTTCAGGTGAATGATTTGTGAATTAGGAACGCAGGTTACACGCCGAACACTTGGATTCAGAGCATGCGTGTTTAGCACTTTCAACTTTTTGTTGGCCAACTTCTGCACATACGAGCCAACAGTCGTACGACGCCTTGTTGGCTAACAAAAGTTTTCTAGTTTTCTCAGCCAACTTCTGTTGTACGACTGTCAAATGTTGACAATGCTGTTGTAATCGCGCATATTAATGGTCGGATTATCGTACAGACCGTTGTACGACAATCGCATCATGTGTACGGGCCTCTATTTTCCATCACTAGAGGGCGGTGAATCAGCATTTTACAAAAGCAGTTGTTCTAGAGCTATTTGATCAATTAAATCTCCCGATTCATTTTCCTCCAAAAGGGAGACTAAGGTGTTGGCTGCTTCGGACTCTGCAATTTGTCAGGACACCTGTACCATCTTGAGAATGAAGGGTTTAAAGTGTTAAGGTCCGTACACAAGGTACAACGGTTGTACAACAGCGGTTGTACGATCATCCGACCGTTAGTACGGGCGATTACAACAGCCAACGTTCGGCAATCATATAACAGAAGTTGGCTGAGAAAACTAGAAAACTTTTGTTGGCCAACAAGGCGTTGTACGACTGTTGGCTCGTGTGTACAGAAGTTGGCCAACAAAAAGTTGGAAGTGCTAAACACGCATGCTCTGAATCCAGGAAGTGTTCGGCGTGTAAACCTTCATTTCTAATTCACAAATCACATTCACCTGAACTTCCTCTTTCTACGCTCGTAACACGTCACTACGTTCAGCTTTGTTGGCAGATTACTTGACTCATGTCAGTACGCTAGACACAACCGCCGACAGCCGATTTAGGAAAAAGTTGAACGTGCGGTCGTACGACAGTCGCACCGTGTGTACGAGGCATTAGAACGCCCATAAAAATACACTAATTTGAACATTGCAGCTTTTGTGAAGGCAACGAGCGAGGATATTAGTAAAATGGCCATGAAAACGTTGAAGAGTAATCTAACACCGGAAGAAAGAGAGGCAATTCAAACACTATGCAAAAATGCTGAGATAATTATTAAACCTTATGACAAAGGAGGCAACATTGTAGTGATGGATAAAACCCAATATGTAGCCATGTGTGAAAAAATCCTCTCAAATGGTTCCTGGTAGCGCAAAATTCCTGGGAACTTGATTGGCAATTTTGAAAAGGAATTCTATGAACTTGTGGATGTATCCTCCTTAAATGGGATTATAGATGAGGGACAATGGGAATATATCCATACTCCCTTCCCCAGTATACCCACCTTCTATGCCCTCCCAAAGTTGCACAAGAATCCAACATGCCCTCCCGGCAGACCTATCGTATCGGGGAACGGCTCTCTTATGGAAAACCTCAGTCGTTCTATTGATGATTACCTACGCCCACATTACCATTCTCCCCTCCTATATCCAGGACACTATTCACCTGCTTCAGATTTTAGAAGATGTCTTCCACATCTATTCTTGTAGCGATAGATGAGGAAGCACTTTACAGCTCTACACCACACAAATTGGGCATTGCATGTATATGGAAAGTGTTGTCACAGAGAATTCAATATGACTGGCATTATGGCAATTTCATAGTGGAGGTCCAACTCAACACACAGCCATTAATGTCTAAACCGCTGGCAACAAAAGTGAGTACACCCCTAAGTGAAAATGTCCAAATTGGGACCAATTAGCCATTTTCCCTCCCCGGAGTCATGTGACTTGTTAGTGTTACAAGGTCTCAGGTGTGTTAAATTTGTTGTTATCGCTCTCACTCTCTCATACTGGTCACTGGAAGTTCAATATGGCACCTCATGGCAAAGAACTCTGAGGATCTGAAAAAAATAATTGTTGCTCTACATAAAGATGGCCTAGGCTATAATAAGATTGTTAAGACCCTGAAACTGAGCTGCAGCACGGTGGATGATACAGCAGTTTAACAGGACAGGTTCCACTCAGAACAGCGCCTCACCATTATCGACCAAAGAAGTTGAGTGCACGTGCTCAGCATCATATCCAGAGGTTGTATTTGGGAAATGGACGTATGAGTGCTGCCAGCATTGCTGCAGGGGTAGAAGGGTGGGGGGTCAGCCTGTCAGTGCTCAGACCATACGCTGCACACTGCATCAAATTGGCCTGTATGGCTGTCATCCCAGAAGGAAGCCTCTTCTAAAGATGATGCACAAGAAAGCCTGCAAACAGTTTTCTGAAGACAAACAGACTAAGGACATGGAATACTGGAACCATGTCCTGTGGTCTGATGAGACCAAGATAAACGTATTTGGTTCAGATGGTGTCAAGCGTGAGTGGTGGCAACCAGGTGAGGACTACAGAGACAAGTGTGTCTTGCCTACAGTCAAGCATGGTGGTGGGAGTGTCATGGTCTGGGGCTGCATGAGTGCTGCTGGCACTGGGGAGCTACAGTTCATTGAGGGAACCATGAATGCCAACATGTACTGTGACATACTGAAGCACAGCATGATCCCCTCCCTTCTGAGACTGGGCCGCAGGGCAGTATTCCAACATGATAACGACCCAAAACACATCTCCAAGATGACCACTGCCTTGCTAAAGAAGCTGAGGGTAAAGGTGATGGACTGGCCAAGCATCTCCAGACCTAAACCCTATTGAGCATCTGTGGGGCTCCTCAAATGGAAGGTGGAGGAGCGCAAGGTCTCTAACATCCACCAGCTCTGTGATGTCATCACCTGTGAAGCTCTGGTGAACACCATGCCCAAGAGGGTTAAGGCAGTGCTGAAAAATAATGGTGGCCACACAAAATATTGACACTTTGGGCCCAATTTGGACATTTTCACTTAGGGGTGTACTCGCTTTTGTTGCCAGTGGTTTAGACATTAATGGCTGTGTGTTGAGTTATTTTGTGGGGAGAGCAAATTTACACTGTTATACAAGCTGTACACTCACTACTTTACATTGTAGCAAAGTGTAATTTCTTCAGTGTTGTCACATGAAAAGATAGAATAAAATATTTACAAAAATGTGAGGGGTGTACTTACTTTTCTGAGATACTGTATACTTCCTGCTGTCAGCACGTTCAGGCTTTTACCATAAGGTATGATAGTAGTCACCCCCTCTGAGTGATTTCCTTATATGCCACAGTTACTATGTGCCGTGTAGGTGTTTAACCACTTAAAGCGGCTGTATGCTTAACAAAAAAAAAAAACGAAGGCAAAGGCATAATGAGCTACTATGCACCGCATACTAGCTCATTATGAAATACTTACCTCAGAACGAAGCTGTTAGGGCTGCCCGGTCCCCGCAGAGGGAGCTGATCTCTTCCCTCGGGTTCCTTCCAGGTTCGCAGCTCCGGTGCTGTGAGTGGCTGCAGCTGCCAGACGTCACCCCCGCGCATGCGCGTGGGAGCCTGTGTTTCCAGCAGGGTCCGGCGCTATATGCCAGGCCTTTGCCGGTACATCACTGTGCATGCCCTGCTGACGTCAGCGGCTGCATGCAAGGTTAATATTAATTTTACCTACATGTAAGTCTTATTATAGGCTTACCTGTAGGTAAAAATTACATTTGAGGGTATACAACTGCGTTAAGGACCGTGCCTCTTTTTGAGATTCGGCGTTTACAAGTTAAAATCAGTTTTTTTGCTAGAAAGTTACTTAGAACCCCCAAGCATAAATATATATTTTTTTCTAACACCCTAGAGAATAAAATGGCAGTCGTTATAATACTTTGTCACACCGTATTTGCACAGCGGTCTTACAAGCCCCTTTTTTTAAAAAAAAAAAAAAAAGTTTGCTTTTTTTGAGTTAAAAAAATAAGACAACAGTAAAGTTAGCCCAATTTTTTGTATATTATGAAAGATGATGTTACGCCAACATTGATACCCAACATGTCATGATTCAAAATTGTGCCCGCTCGTTCAATGGTGACAAATTTTGGCACTTAAAATCTCCATCGGCGAAGTTTAAAAATTTCTACAGGTTAACAGTTTTGAGTTACAGAGGAGGGCTAGTGCTAGAATTATCTCCTCGCTCTAACGATCGCGTCGATACCTCACATGTGTGATTTGAACACCGTTTTCATATTTGTGCGTGACTTACATATGCGCTTGCTTCTGTGCGTGAGCTCGGCGGGACGGGGCACTTTAAATTTTTTTTCTTATTATTTATTTTACTTGCAATTTTTTATTTTTACACTGTCCATTTAAAAAAAAATGGGTCACTTTTATTCCTATTACAAGGAATCTAAACATCCCTTGTAATAGAAAAAAGCATGCCAGGACCTCTTTAACCACTTCCCGCCCGGCGTATAGACAAATGATGTCCGGGCGGGGGGTTCATTATCCTGACTGGACGTCTATTGATGTCCTCAGGATAATCCGCGATCGCGCGCCCCTGGGGGCGCGCATCGCGGTGATCGGTGGTGCTGTGGGTCAGGCTGACCCACCGCATTACCGACCGAGGTAAAAGGCTTCGATCCGAAGCCTTTTACCATGTGACCATGTGACCAATCACGGCTGATCACAGTGTAAATAGGAAGAGCCGTTTATCAGCTTTTCCTCTGCTCAGGTCTGCAGACCTGAGCAGCAGAGAGCCGATCGGCTGCTCTCCTGACAGGGGGGGGGCTGCGCTGAACATTTATCAGCGCAATCACCCCTCAGGATCACCCCACTGGACCACCAGGGAGCCGGATCAAGACCATCTGGGAGCCCCCCCGGACATCACACACAGGCCGCCCAGGACCACCATGGAAGGAAATCAGAGACCCCCAGGACCACCAGGGAGCCCCCACTAGACCACCAGGTAAGGGCATTATTGTGCACTGTAGGGATGGCACTGTGCCCATGTATGATGCCTGCCAGTGCCATCCCTAACAGTGCTTATTGCACCTGTGCCCACCACTGCCACCTATAAGTGCCCACCTGTGACACCTATCAGTGCCCACCTGTGTCACCTATCAGTGCCCACCTGTGCCACCTAAAAGTGCCCACCTGTGCCACCTAAAAGTGTCACCTATCAGTGCCCATCAGTGCCATTTATCAGTGCCGCCTAGGAGTGTCCATCAGTGCCCGTCAGTGTTGCTTGTCAGTGCCGCCCATCAGTGCTGTATATGTGCCCCATCATCAGTGCAACCTTATTAGTTGTTGTTTTTTTTTTTTCAAAATTTCCGGTCTTTTTTTTTCTATAGCGCAAAAAAGAAAGCTCTATTTGTGGGAACAAAATGATAAAAACTTTGTTTGGGTACAACGTCGCACGACCGCGCAATTCTCATTCAAATCGCAACAGCACTGAAAGCTGAAAATTGGTCTGGTAGGGAAGTGTTCTAAGTGCATGGTATTGAAGTGGTTAATAACCACTGCATATCCGGGCCTATTTTTTGGACTTGGTGTTAAAACCATTTTTTTTTTTTTTTTGCTATAAAATTACTTAAAACCCCCAAACATTATATATTCTTTTTTTTCCTAATACCCTAGACAATAAAATGGCGGTCGTTGCAATACTTTTTATCACACCGTATTTGCGTAGCGGTCGTACAAGCGCAGCTTTTTTGGAACAAATATGCTTTTTTGAGTTAAAAAATAAGACACCAGTAAAGTTAGCCCAATTTTTTTTCCATAATGTGAAAGATGATGTTACGCTGAGTAAACTGATACCCAACATGTCATGCTTCAAAATTACACCCGCTCGTGGAATGGTGACAAACTTTGGCACTTGAAAATCTCCATCGGCAACATTTAAAAATGTCTACAGGTTCCCAGTTTTGAGTTACAGATGAGATCTAGTGCTAGAATTATTGCTCTCGATCCAACGAACGCGGTGATACCTCACATGTGTGGTTTGAATACCATTTTCATATACAGGCGGGACCTGCATATGCGTTCGCTTCTGCGCGCAAGCTTGGCCGGACAGATCGCTTTAATTTTTTTTTTTCTTATTTATTTTTATTTTTACACTGTCCTTTAAAAAGAAAAAATGATCACTTTTATTCCTATTACAAGAAATGTAAACATTCCTTGTAATAGAAAAAAGCATGACAGGACCTCTTAAATATGAGATCTGGGGGTCAAAAAGACATCAAATCTCATATTTACAGTTAAATGCAAAGAAAAAAAGAATGTCCCCTTTAAGAGCATTGGGTGGAAGTGACTTTTGATGTCACTTCCGCCCTGCAGTGTTGTTGAGCCGAGTGGGCGGCATCTTCTGCGCATTCGGCTCACAGACATTGGAGGGAACGGACCTGATCATCTCCGCCGCTACTGGCGGGTCCGGTAAGAAGCGGAGATGACGAGAAAATGACGGTAGGGGGTGGGCACCTCTCCCGCCGCTGATAAAAGAGATCTTGCGGCGAATCCGCCGCGGAGACCACTTTTATCATACACAGAATCGTCGACCGAAAAAAAACGATATCTGAATGGTGCCTGTAGCTGCAGGCACCATTCAGATATCACCACTCCAGGACGTCATATGGTTGATGTGAGATCTGGGGGTCAAAAAGACCTCAAATCTCACATTTACACTTAAATGCAATAATAAAAAAAAGACACTCAGAGAAAAAAAAAATGTCCCCTTTAAGAACATTGGGTGGAAGTGACGTTTGGCGTCACTTCCACCCTTCAATGCCATGGAGCCGAGCAGACGCCATCTTACCCAGCGCATCCAGGCAGTGAGGGGAGCGGACCAGATTGTCACTATATAATAGCTGGCACTGTCTTGCTCTCTGTGGATGGTACCGCCCTGGATCCTTTGTGGGGGTTTGCATGCCCTGGCCCCCCCCGGCTGTCTATGTGGGGGGGGCTTTTGGCATCAGGGACCTTTTTGTTGGTCAGTCTTGCAGTTTATCTCCAGGAAATGCGGCTCGTTAACCTCTTCTAACAAATATTCCTGATTCTTCCGTAGTATTACGCTAAGTACAATCCCCTTCTCCCATGGAGGAAAACCTTGGTCTGAGAGTAACTTGGTTTCAGAGCGTTTTGCAAGAAGAGCAAATTTGTTTAATAAACTTTGACTTGATATAAAAGCGATGTCTTCATACAAGAGAAGCGTCACAACTGAGTATAAAGAGAGGAGAGAGGCGCCTCTAAGTGTAGCAATATGGTTACATTTAATATAGTTCAGTTTCAAATAATTTGTTTAAACGAGAAGAACGTTTTGCGAGACTTTGGTTCAATGAGAGTCTGGTTCCAAAAGGAGGTACCCTCTTCCCCTAACATGAATCGCATTATGATGCCTTCTTAGTCCTTATAAACAATCTTCTCCAATTGCTCGGCGTAAAGGACCTCTATTTGACGTTCTGACTGGTTGTTTTTCCAGGGACTACGGTTTTCGGGGGGGGTGTATCTGTCGGCCCCCCCCGGTCCCGTACGTTTGGGGGTGTTTCCTAGGTCCCGCCATGGTAGGTGTCTCTCGTTCTGTCACGGTCGATAAT
>BLSH010427533.1:153497-166802 GCA_018402905.1 Glandirana rugosa | reverse complement strand
CTCTTTATGCACTGAAGCTGGCACGTTCCCTGAGTTTTGCCCGCAAGATGGTGCACCACCACATTATGGGTGTCAGGTCCGAGCATTCCTAGATGAACAGTTTCCTGGAAAGTGGATTGGTCGTCGTGGGCCAGTTGAATGGCCCCCAAGATCTCCCGATCTGACCCCCTTAGACTTTTATCTTTGGGGTCATCTGAAGGCAATTGTCTATGCTGTGAAGATACGAGATGTGCAGCACCTGAAACTACGGATACTGGAAGCCTGTGCTAGCATTTCTCCTGCGGTGTTGCTATCAGTGTGTGAAGAGTGGGAGAAGAGGGTTGCATTGACAATCCAACACAATGGGCAGCACATTGAACACATTTTATAAGTGGTCAGAAACTTGTAAATAACTCATGAAAGAATAAAGTTACATTAAAACCAAGCACACCATTGTTTTTCTTGTGAAATTCTCAATAAGTTTGATGGCCCTCCTTCCTATTGAAAAAACAAAAGTTGGATTCAAAATGGCCGACTTCAAAATGGCCACCATGGTCACCACCCATCTTGAAAAGTTTCCCCCCTCACATATACTAATGTGCCACAAACAGGAAGTTAATATCACCAACCATTCCCATTTTATTAAGGTGTATCCATATAAATGGCCCACCCTGTAGATTCCTACACGGCACTATGAAAAACTGATTCAATACAGGGTATTAATTTTTATTTAAAGAAAAACCTTTTTACCTAATGTTTTATATGTAGAAGATCCAATGTACTTCCCACAGTCTCTGATTTTGTCCATAGGGTTAAAGAATACCTTAACTACTTCAGCCCCGGAAAGCTTTACACACCCACCCCCCGACCAGTCCATTTTTTACATTACGGCACTGCGTTTCTTTAGCTGAAAATTGCGCGGTCGTGCGACGTTGTACCCAAATAACATTGATGTCCTTTTTTCACACAAATAGAGATTTCTTTTGGTGGTATTTGATCGCCTCTGCAGTTTTTATTTTTTGCGCTATTAACAAAAAAATACAGACCATTTTGAAAAAATAATATTTTTTTACTTTCTGCTATAAAACATATCCATTAAAAAAAAATTAAAAAATCAATTTTCTTTATCAATTTAGGCCAATATGTATTCTATTAGGTTTTTGATAAAAAAAAATTCCCAATAAGCGTATATTGATTGGTTTGCACAAAAGTTATATCGTCTACAAACTATGGGATATTTTTATGGCATTTTTATTTTTACTAGTAATTGTGGCGATCAGCATTTTTTTTGCGGAACTGCGACATTGCGGCGGACAAATCTGACACTAAGTGACGCCAATACAGTGATAATTTTTCCAAAAAAAATGCACTGTCACTGCACTAATGACACTGGCAGGGAAGGGGGTTAACATCAGGGGCGATCAAAGGGTTAACTGTGTTCCATGAGAGTGCTTGCTAACTGTATGGGGGATGGTTTAACTGAAGGAAGACAGAGATCTGTGTTTCTGCTTTGCAGGAGCCCAAGATCTCTGTCTTTCTTACTAGCAGAATGCCAATCTGCCTCTCTCGGAACGATCGCTGGGTTTCTGGCGGACTCACTGATTGACTCCAAACACAGCAGGAGCGGGGCTTCAGCCAGAGTCGAATGAAAAATTCAGGTGCAGGTACGTGATTTTGCACTTAAGGGCCGCCCTGCCGCAATAAATGTACGTGGGGCGGTCCTTTTTTTTTTTTTTTTGCTTTGGATAGAGTGGGGAAGGATTAGACCCCCTTCCAGGTTTTTATTGCTGTCTGTGCCCCCCCATTAGGAAGATCCACCTAAGAGGATCCCAACATTTTGGGTTGACACCAGAACAGTATTAGAAGGGAAGTCTTTCAAGGGGGACACTAGTTCTGGTGACAACCAGGGATTCCCTCACTTTTCTTTCTGCTTTGCCTATGGGACAGAAAGTGAAGGTCACAGAGGGACACAGAAAAAAAAAACCTGACAGTTTCTAACCCTCCCTTATTCTATCCAAAAGGAAAAAAGTTTTGCCTTTAGTTCTACTTTTAATACTAATGTGCTGGTGAGCATTATATTTAAACAAAACTGCTACAATATTTGTCTGATCCAATTTAGTCACTCAAATCATCCTAAATAATGTTCCATTTTTTTTTATTTATAATATAATTTTAAATATAATTAATAAGAATATAGTGAAACAAGCATACTTAGTCTTGTATACAGGCAGTCCCCTAGTTATGAATATCCGACTTATGAACGACTCCTACTTACAAACGGAGGGAGACAACAGGAAGTGAGAGGAAATCTCCCACTAGGAAGGGAAATTCACTCCTGTAAGAGTTATTATGGGAAAAAGATGTCTCTACTGATGCTTTATCACCAAGGTTTGTTTCCACAACAACCCAAAATTTTCAAAATCCAATTATCATTGGGACAGGAAGTGAGGTGAAATTTTCTGAACAGAAACATAGACAGCAAAACAAACATTACAGGGGTGTTAACCCTTCCCTATGCTATCCAAAAAGCTTAAAAATATTTGTTTTGGCTGAAGCTACACTTAAAAATGTCCCTGTTCCCACTTACAAACAAATTCGACTTATGAACAAACCTACAGTCCCTATCTTGTTTGTAACCCGGGGACCGCCTGTACATAATTGGTGTGGATCCTGAGGAAGCGAGGTCTTTGTGAAATTCGTTGATCCTAAACACCATGCACCACATATTATTTATATACATATGGTCAGTATTTTTATCAAGTTATGTGTGTGTGTTTTGGTCATTTTACATTTTATAATATCAAATTGGTTTTATCCATTCGTGTGATTTCTCAGTGGCACATACACTATATTACCAAAAGTATTGGGACACCTGCCTTTACAAGGACATGAACTGTAATGGCATCCCAGTCTTAGTCTGTAGGGTTCATTATTGAGTTGGCCCACCCTTTGCAGCTATAACAGCTTCAACTCTTCTGGAAAAGCTGTCCACAAGGTTTAGGAGTGTCTATGGGGATGTTTGACCATTCTTCCAGAAGCGCATTTATGAGGTCAGGCACTGATGTGGATGAGAAGGCCTGGCTTGCAGTCTCCACTCTAATTCCTCCCAAAGGTGTTCTATCGGGTTGAGGTCAGGACTGTGCGGGTCAGTCAAGTTCCTCCACCCCAAACTCACTCATCCATGTCTTTATGGACCTTGCTTTGTGCACTGGTCCAAATCATTTGGTGGAGGGGGTTATGGTTGTTTTTCAGGGGTTGGGCTTGGCCCCTTAGTTCCAGTGAAGAGAACTCTTAAGGCATCAGCCTTCCTGTTCCAACATGACTGCACACCAGTGCACAAAGCAAGGTCCATAAAGATAGCTCACTGTCTGCTGAAAATAGGTCACAGGAGTGCAGAGCGAACTGCAATCCTGTGACCCACAGGAGATGTTCAGCCAAATGAGTTTTCACCATACTTCTTTAACTTTATTGCTATCACAAGGGGGCTTACAAGCCTCCTATGTGATAATATTTGGAAGGTGACAGGCCCTCTTTATAGAGATTATATTATATACAGTATACAGGCATACAGTGCTCTTAATGAAGACAGCAGGAGTTTATTAGACCCTCAGTGTCTCCCCTGCCCTTCACCTCAGCTAATCAAACACAGATCATGCTTCATTATTTGCGTTCTCAGCTACAATAGCTGGAGACTGACCACTCGGAACCCCGAAGTAATGCAACACACATCACTTCCAGGTTCATGACAGCATTAGGAAAGTGACAGATCCTCATTATGTAGACATCAGAGGTCTAGTAGGCCCTCAATGTCTCCCCTGCCCTTTACTGTAGCTAATTGAGCAAAGCTCGTGCTTGATTAGTTGCATCCTTGCCTACAGTAGCCGAAGAATGACAGTTGTGAACCCAGAAGTGATGCAATACATGTCACCTCTGGGTTCATTAGCACCTTCAGAGTCCCGTAAAAGAGCATGGCGGGGGGAGGGGGCACAAGAGGGAAAGGCAGCACATCGTGTTGGTCATGGAAGTAATAGGCGACTTCACAGCCGCTTGTATCACTTACACATAAAAGTCGACAGTCCGCTTTACTAAACTACACTCCTGGTCACTATACTTGTTGGGAGTGTGTAAAAAAAACACGTCTGCAGCACTCTAAAAATCCGAAACCCCAACAAGTGAGTGGAGATTTGGACTTTAATCCCCCCCCCCCTCCCATCCTGGCTCCCTTAGGCTGCTGCTTAAACCGCCTTATGGTAGCTCCAACCCTGCCTGTCAGCCTTGTAACAGAAGCAACTGGCAGCGGGCGCCCCCATCCCTGCAATAAACCATTGTGCTCAGGGCGGCTTTCCCTCCTACCCTCCCCTTGTCCCAGTTCTGGTGACCCAATTGCCCATCGGTCACCCCAGTTTCCACAGGAAGCGAGTCCCTGTGCTCAGAAGCTGTCTATGCCTATGACCATTGTTAGTCCTTGTGTCCATTGGTGGTCCCTTTGCTCAGTACTTTTGTCTAATGGTGATTACAGTGTCCAGTGGTGGGGAGTCTCTGTGCTCAGTAGTTTTCATTGCCTGGAAGTGTAGTCTATATGTACCATCATGGTGTTTTTGTTCAGTGGTGGGCAAAACTTGTATGTAATGGTGGTCTTGTTATTTATCGGTGGTCATTACTCAATTCCAGTAGTTATCCTGTTATTTGTCGGTCATCATTACTTGTGTTCAGTAATGTCTCCTGTGCCCAGAGGTGACCAGTTCAGATTGGCCAGTCTCTCGTTCCATAGGCTGCAAATAGTGATTCCATAGGTGTGCACAGCCTATTGCATTAGTATGTGCAACCCAAATGTATTAAAACATGGATGTGTTTGTTAGTAGGACAGTGGATGGTGTCAGTAGGGCAGTGGACTTGTCAGTAGGGCAGTGGATGATGTCAGTAGGGCAGTGGACAGTGTCAGTAGGGCAGTGGACAGTGTCAGTAGAGCGGTGGACTTGTCAGTAGAGCGGTGGACTTGTCAGTAGAGCAGTGGTCTTGTCAGTAGGGCAGTGGATGATGTCAGTAGGGCAGTGGATGATGTTAGTAGGGCAGTGGACTTGTCAGAGCAGTGGACTTGTCAGTAGGGCAGTGGATGATGTCAGTAGAGCAGTGGATGATGTCAGTAGGGCAGTGGATGATGTCAGTAGAGCAGTGGATGATGTCAGTAGGGCAGTGGATGGTGTCAGTAGGGCAGTGGATGGTGTCAGTAGAGCAGTGGACTTGTCAGTAGAGCGGTGGTCTTGTCTGTAGGGCAGTGGATGATGTCAGTAGGGCAGTGGATGATGTCAGTAGAGCAGTGGATGATGTCAGTAGGGCAGTGGATGGTGTCAGTAGGGCAGTGGATGGTGTCAGTAGAGCAGTGGACTTGTCAGTAGGGCAGTGGACGGTGTCAGTAGGGCAGTGGACGGTGTCAGTAGGGCAGTGGATGGTGTCAGTAGGGCAGTGGATGGTGTCAGTAGGGCAGTGGATGGAGTCAGTAGGGCAGTGGATGATGTCAGTAGGGCAGTGGACGATGTCAGTAGGGCAGTGGACTTGTCAGAAGGGCAGTGAACGGTGTCAGTAGAGCAGTGGATGGTGTCAGTAGGGCAGTAGATGGTGTCAGTAGAGCAGTGGACTTGTCAGTAGGGCAGTGGACTTGTCAGAAGGGCAGTGAACGGTGTCAGTAGAGCAGTGGATGGTGTCAGTAGGGCAGTGGATGGTGTCAGTAGAGCAGTGAACTTGTCAGTAGGGCAGAGGACTTGTCAGTAGGGCAGTGGATTTTGTCAGTAGGGCAGTGGATGATGTCAGTAGGGCAGTGGATGATGTCATTAGGGCAGTGGACTTGTCAGAAGGGCAGTGAACGGTGTCAGTAGAGCAGTGGACTTGTCTGTAAGGCAGTGGATGATGTCAGTAGGGCAGTGGACTTGTCAGAAGGGCAGTGAACGGTGTCAGTAGAGCAGTGGACTCGTCAGAAAGGCAGTGAATGGTGTCAGTAGAGCAGTGGGCGGTGTCAGTAGGGCAGTGGACTTATCAGCACCCCCGTACACACCCCAATGCAAGCATTGGGCGCGCATGTGTATGTAAACATAAATAGCGTCACACATGAGAGGTGGATAAAATGAAAAACAGATACACATAACTTGATAAAAATACTGATCATAAAGTATCTCACAAAAGTAAGTACACCCCTCACATTTTTGTAAAGATTGGCCAGTCTCTCGTTCCATAGGCTGCAAATAGTGATTCCATAGGTGTGCACAGCCTATTGCATTAGTATGTGCAACCCAAATGTATTAAAACATGGATGTGTTTGTTAGTAGGACAGTGGATGGTGTCAGTAGGGCAGTGGACTTGTCAGTAGAGCAGTGGACTTGTCAGTAGGGCAGTGGATGATGTCAGTAGAGCAGCGGACTTGTCAGTAGGGCAGTGGACAGTGTCAGTAGAGCGGTGGACTTGTCAGTAGAGCAGTGGACTTGTCAGTAGGGCAGTGGATGATGTTAGTAGGGCAGTGGACTTGTCAGAGCAGTGGACTTGTCAGTAGAGCAGTGGACTTGTCAGTAGAGCAGTGGATGATGTCAGTAGGGCAGTGGATGATGTCAGTAGAGCAGTGGATGATGTCAGTAGGGCAGTGGATGGTGTCAGTAGGGCAGTGGATGGTGTCAGTAGAGCAGTGGACTTGTCAGTAGGGCAGTGGACGATGTCAGTAGGGCAGTGGACGATGTCAGTAGGGCAGTGGACGGTGTCAGTAGGGCAGTGGATGGTGTCAGTAGGGCAGTGGATGGTGTCAGTAGGGCAGTGGACGGTGTCAGTAGAGCAGTGGACGATGTCAGTAGAGCAGTGGATGATGTCAGTAGGGCAGTGGACTTGTCAGTAGGGCAGTGGACTTGTCAGTAGGGCAGTGGATTTTGTCAGTAGGGCAGTGGATTTTGTCAGTAGGGCAGTGGATGGTGTCAGTAGGGCAGTGGATGGTGTCAGTAGAGCAGTGGACGATGTCAGTAGGGCAGTGGGTGGTGTCAGTAGGGCAGTGGGTGGTGTCAGTAGGGCAGTGGACGATGTCAGTAGGGCAGTGGACGATGTCAGTAGGGCAGTGGACTTGTCAGTAGGGCAGTGGACTTGTCAGAAGGGCAGTGATCGATGTCAGTAGAGCAGTGGATGATGTCAGTAGGGCAGTGGACTTGTCAGTAGGGCAGTGGACTTGTCAGTAGGGCAGTGGATTTTGTCAGTAGGGCAGTGGATTTTGTCAGTAGGGCAGTGGATGGTGTCAGTAGGGCAGTGGATGGTGTCAGTAGAGCAGTGGACTTGTCAGTAGGGCAGTGGATGATGTCAGTAGAGCAGTGGATGATGTCAGTAGGGCAGTGGATGATGTCAGTAGGGCAGTGGACTTGTCAGTAGGGCAGTGGACTTGTCAGTAGGGCAGTGGACTTGTCAGTAGGGCAGTGGACTTGTCAGTAGAGCAGTGGATGATGTCAGTAGGGCAGTGGATGATGTCAGTAGGGCAGTGGATGATGTCAGTAGGGCAGTGGACTTGTCAGAAGGGCAGTGAACGGTGTCAGTAGAGCAGTGGACTTGTCAGTAAGGCAGTGGATGATGTCAGTAGGGCAGTGGACTTGTCAGAAGGGCAGTGAACGGTGTCAGTAGAGCAGTGGACTTGTCAGAAGGGCAGTGAACGGTGTCAGTAGAGCAGTGGGCGGTGTCAGTAGGGCAGTGGACTTATCAGCACCCCCGTACACACCCCAATGCAAGCATTGGGCGCGCATGTGTATGTAAACATAAATTGCGTCACACATGAGAGGTGGATAAAATGAAAAACACATACACATAACTTGATAAAAATACTTATCATAAAGTATCTCACAAAAGTAAGTAAACCCCTCACATTTTTGTAAAGATTGGCCAGTCTCTCGTTCCATAGGCTGCAAATAGTGATTCCATAGGTGTGCACAGCCTATTGCATTAGTATGTGCAACCCAAATGTATTAAAACATGGATGTGTTTGTTAGTAGGACAGTGGATGGTGTCAGTAGGGCAGTGGACTTGTCAGTAGAGCAGTGGACTTGTCAGTAGGGCAGTGGACTTGTCAGTAGGGCAGTGGGCAGTGTCAGTAGAGCAGTGGACTTGTCAGTAGAGCAGTGGTCTTGTCAGTAGGACAGTGGATGATGTTAGTAGGGAAATGGACTTGTCAGAGCAGTGGACTTGTCAGTAGGGCAGTGGATGATGTCAGTAGGGCAGTGGATGGTGTCAGTAGAGCAGTGGACTTGTCAGTAGGGCAGTGGACGGTGTCAGTAGAGCAATGGACTTGTCAGTAGGGCAGTGGACGGTGTCAGTAGGGCAGTGGACGGTGTCAGTAGGGCAGTGGACGGTGTCAGTAGGGCAGTGGACAGTGTCAGTAGGGCAGTGGACAGTGTCAGTAGGGCAGTGGACAGTGTCAGTAGGGCAGTGGATGATGTCAGTAGGGCAGTGGAAGGTGTCAGTAGGGCAGTGGACGATGTCAGTAGGGCAGTGGACGGTGTCAGTAGGGCAGTGGACGATGTCAGTAGGGCAGTGGACGATGTCAGTAGGGCAGTGGGCGATGTCAGTAGGGCAGTGGGCGATGTCAGTAGGGCAGTGGACGATGTCAGTAGGGCAGTGGACGATGTCAGTAGGGCAGTGGACGATGTCAGTAGAGCAGTGGACGATGTCAGTAGGGCAGTGGATGGTGTCAGTAGGGCAGTGGATGGTGTCAGTAGGGCAGTGGATGGTGTCAGTAGAGCAGTGGACTTGTCAGTAGGGCAGTGGACGATGTCAGTAGAGCAGTGGACGATGTCAGTAGGGCAGTGGATGGTGTCAGTAGGGCAGTGGATGATGTCAGTAGGGCAGTGGATGGTGTCAGTAGAGCAGTGGACGGTGTCAGTAGGGCAGTGGATTTGTCAGTAGGGCAGTGGATGATGTCAGTAGGGCAGTGGACTTGTCAGAATGGCAGTGAACGGTGTCAGTAGAGCAGTGGACTCGTCAGAAAGGCAGTGAATGGTGTCAGTAGAGCAGTGGGCGGTGTCAGTAGGGCAGTGGACTTATCAGCACCCCCGTACACACCCCAATGCAAGCATTGGGCGCGCATGTGTATGTAAACATAAATTGCGTCACACATGAGAGGTGGATAAAATGAAAAACACATACACATAACTTGATAAAAATACTGATCATAAAGTATCTCACAAAAGTAAGTACACCCCTCACATTTTTGTAAATATTTTTTTTTCTATCTTTTCATGTGACAACACTGAAGAAATTACACTTTGCTACAATGTAAAGTAGTGAGAGTACAGCTTGTATAACAGTGTAAATTTGCTGTCCCCTCAAAATAACTCAATACACAGCCATTAATGTCTAAACCGCTGGCAACAAAAGTGAGTACACCCCTAAGTGAAAATGTTCAAATTGGGCCCAAAGTGTCAATATTCTGTGTGGCCACCATTATTTTCCAGCACTGCCTTAACCCTCTTGTGCATGGAGATCACCAGAGCTTCACAGGTTGCCACTGGAGTTCTCTTCCCCTCCTCCATGACGACATCACAGAGCTGGTGGATGTTAGAGACCTTGCACTCTTCCACCTTCCGTTTGAGGAGCCCCACAGATGCTCAATAGGGTTGAGGTCTGGAGACATGCTTGGCCAGTCCATCACCTTTACCCTCAGCTTCTTTAGCAAGGCAGTGGTCGTCTTGGAGGTGTGTTTGGGGTCGTTATGTTGGAATACTGCCCTGTGGCCCAGTCTCTGAAGGGAGGGGATCATGCTCTACTTCATTATGTCACAGTACATGTTGGCATTCATGGTTCCCTCAATGAACTGTATCTCCCCAGTGCTGGCAGCACTCATGCAGCCCCAGACCATGACACTCCCACCACCATGCTTGACTGTAGGCAAGACACACTTGTCTTTGTACTCCTCACCTGGTGGCCGCCACACACGCTTGACACCATCTGAACCAAATAAGTTTATCTTGGTCTCATAAGACCACAGGACATGGTTCCAGTAATCCATGTCCTTAGTCTGCTTGTCTTCAGCAAACTGTTTGTGAGCTTTATTGTGCATCATCTTTAGAAGAGGCTTCCTTCTGGGATGACAGCCATGCAGCCTCTTAAATTTCCAAATTGGGCCCAATTAGCCATTTTCCCTCCCGGGTGTCATGTGACTCGCTAGTGTTACAAGGTTGCAGGTGTGAATTGGGGAGCAGGTGTGTTACAGTGTTAATTTCGTTGACTAAAACATTTTAGTCGCAAACAGTAAAAATCTGCGCTGAGTAGTGATAAAGTGCAAACAAGCAGTGACAAATATAATAAACAATAATAAGCTAAAGGCTGCTGTATACTGGGTGCTAACCCCCCCCCCCCCCAAAAAAAAAAAAATATTGTATAAACAGAGAAAACTGCACCAACAGTAAATTATGTGAATTGATGAATTAATCAAAAGTTCATATAATAAAATTCGTAAAAAGACATATATTGATAATGAAGTTCATATAAAGTGCTTCTTAAAAAAGACTTTCAGCTGCAATTGCAGAGAAAGGCGGTTCTACAAAGTATTGACTCAGGGGGGCGCCATACAAATGCCCCCCACACGTTTCACATATTTATTTATATATAAAAAAAAAACATTTATCATTTTCCTTCCACTTCACAATTCTGTGCTACTTTGTGTCGGTCTATCACATAAAATCCCAATAAAATACATTTACGTTTTTGGTTGTAACATGACAAGGGGTATAAATACTTTTTCAAGGCACTGTATATACATACATACACACACACAGATACACACAATCTAATAAATAAATGTAAAAAAACATTAAAATGTATTAAAGCATGAATGGTGTCAGTAGAGCAGTGGACTGTGTCAGTAACGGAATGGATGGTGTCAGTCAGTAGAGTAATGGATGTGTCAGTAGGGCAGAAGTTGGTGTCTGTAGGATAGTGGATGGTGTCAGGAGGGCAGTGGACGGTGTTAGTAGAGCAGCGGACGGTGACAGTGGACAGTGTCAATACAGCAGTGGATGGCGTCAGTAGTTTTTAATTTTATTTATATTTTTATTATTTTTTTAGGAGCCCCATTGGGTGGCTCTTACACATACCTATTGGTCTCCATGACCATCTCATTTTTTGGACCAGGTCAGTACATATATGTAACTATATATATATATATACTCTTCAATGTTTACTCTGCTATTATAGCAATCATTACTACTACATATATTTATGTTACAGCTGACACCTATTTGGACAAGGTGGAACTTCTAGGCTCACGCAACCCCACCCATGCCATGTCTGTCCTCCGGTGTTGTTTCTGGTTGGCTTCCTCCCCTCAGCTCCTGTGCCACACATCCATTGCTACCGCCTGTTGGGATCTCAGCAAATTGGCACATTGCTTTGCCTGATGGTGAGTATGGGGCCTTCTACTCCTAGACCCCTCTGACCATTTACCATAACAACCTTCATTGTGTTATACATTTTTTCTTATTTATTATAGATGCATCACACACGCATTCACCCCTGAGGAAGCGAGCCATGTCTCCCGAAACGCGTCAGGTTTATTAGATGCCGTGCATACTGTATGTTTTTATATGTATCATTGCAAAATTGTACCATGATGTATTTTATTGGCTCAGAAATTGTCATGCTATCCATGTATGTCAGATCATTTTTAATAAATGTTCAACTGTGTATACTCCTGTTACTTTGTTATTAGTGGCAAATGGTGGTCACCTCATATAAAGTCCCAGGGCACTTTTCTGTGTATTTGTTGTGTATATAGGGAT
The DNA here is from genome assembly GCA_018402905.1 of Glandirana rugosa. Lineage (NCBI taxonomy): Eukaryota > Metazoa > Chordata > Amphibia > Anura > Ranidae > Glandirana > Glandirana rugosa. The sequence goes on along the minus strand of BLSH010427533.1, from coordinate 155,037 downwards.
GGAGGTGTGTCACTGGTGACACCAGACCTTCCTCTTTTCTTTGTTGCATTGGGTGGCTTTGGTCAAATATCAGGAGTCTAAACAGACCCCTGATTCCTCTTTCCTGCCATCCTGCAGCAGTCGGTTATGGAGGAGAGGAGGGAAGACAAAACCGCTGTGGGGGGGCAGGGAGAATGGGGATGGCCCGGGCAGGGGAGGAATGTGTGCCACATGGTATGATTAGGAACTCCCAGCACACCCCATGTGCACTCTTATAATTGGTGGTCATTACCTGTGTCTAGTGGTGTCTCATGTGTACAGAGGGATCTGTAGCCACAGTCTCTAGTATTTTATTACAATGATTTTAAATTGTCATATTCTGTTTGTTTTGCCTATATACGAAAGGTAATTCTAATAAACCATAATTGCAAAAAAAAAAATCTGCATTCTGGAGATGTATGCACATAATAAATGCATTGGTAGTATTTAGTATATGAAATCCTTTGATATTCATTAGAAATTTAAAGGAACCGCCAATTCATAATTGACCACAAGGTGGAGCACTCTTCTGACAGTTAGTGGAAATTGAGCAAGCTTGGTTATTATCATTAAAATGATCTCACTCAACTCTTTTTACAGCTTGTTAAAAAGAAAACTCTTTACAGTACTATGCTAAATGTATTCAGTATAGGGTACTATTTTTTGTTTAAGAGGAAAAGAAACTATTTTACCTAATTATTAATATATTTGTATTGCCAGGGGGGCATGTACAAAAGCAAAAATTAAAAGAAAAATACTATTTGATGGGGAGTAACTCTTTTAATAAGGATTAACTTTAAAATGCACAATTCCTTTAACTAACATGCTTTATAGAGGTCTTAAACCTGCATTTGGTTTTAGGTTTAATGCACTTTAATAGCAACACTATGTTACCCTGTATATTTTTATGGTGCCTGTAAGTTCCTTGTGGCAGACCTGGCCTGGGGGGGGTCACTGAGGGAATTTCAGCTGGACTTTTGGAACAGATTTTGGTTTTAAATAATGGCTGACAAGAATTAAGGTCGCTTTATTGTGTAAGTGTAGATCATGCTCTGATATTTCATATATTGTAAGCTCTAATGAGCAGGGCCCTTTGATTCCTCCTGTATTTAAGTGCATTGTATTTGTATTGTCTACCCGCAAGTTGTAAAGCACTGCGTAAACTGTTGGCGCTATATAAATCCTGTATGATAATAATAATAATATTGTATATGACATGAACTGTAATTTTCTACATTTGTTTTTGTAGATAGAAACAATCTTCCTCCCCGTGGAAGCATTTAAAATGCGTCGGAAATATCTCACACCCTTACTTGGATGCTGAACTTATGTAGTGTATATTGTTTCGGGGTTGTGTGATCATAGAGATGTAAGGAATAATATTTCATGTTTGACATTGTCAGTCGATGTTTTTTTTTTAAATAGACAATTTTCCCTTCGGAACATCTTACACCTTTATTTAGGGTGGAACATGTAATATGTTCCAGGTCCTGACGCCCACCCCCCCCCCCCGATGTGAATG
>BLSH010427533.1:126291-138112 GCA_018402905.1 Glandirana rugosa | reverse complement strand
CAGTACAGACCCCTCAGTACAGATCCCCACTACTCAATACAGACCCCTCAGTTCAGACATCCCCCAGTACAAATCCCATAGTACAGATCCCCCCCCCCTACTCAATACAGACCCTTCAGTTCAGTTCAGAGTGAGAGAAGTCCTCCTCTGAGCTCTGTCATATGACCAGAGGCAGGAAGGAGGCTCCCCCTTCACTCTGAACTGCCGCTATCAGGGTGCGCAGTGGGCAGAGCCCCTGATAAGACAGTGCAGACAGCCCTCCTATACTAGGCCCGGGTCCCATCAGTTCAAAAGGGGGGCTTGAGCACCCGCTGAGCAGGAGGGCCAGCTGTATTATTTCTTATATTATTTCAGACACTGATACCCTTTTGCCTCCCCCGGCAGCACTGCCAGCTTTGCCTAATCTCCCTCCCTCTGGCTGCACTGCAAGAGAAGGGGTTCTAGCACATGTGCCCCTTCCATCTGCTGTCGGGGCCCCTTTCCTCCACAGTGCTGCCGACTTTCCTCCTCTCCCGCCAACAGCTGTTACGGGCACACAGGAGGATGTTTCAGGATGGAAAGCAAGTGAAGGGGCCAGTAAATGTATCATTTATTGGCCCCTTTATTTCCTGAATGAACACAATGAATGATCGGTACCAATCACTCCTGTGTCTATTCATCACTGAAGCATAGTAAACTGTATTTACTATGCTTCAGTTTGGGAATGAGCCGGAACCCTCAAATCGCTTCCAATTCATTCATCTGTGCAGCTGAGGCTGTACAGAAAGGAACCGGGGGGCTGTCAGGTAGGCTGTATGGGGCCCTTCGATTCTTAACAGCAGCCCTAGCAGTCGGTGCAGACTCTCTGGGAGTGCTATAGTCACCCTGCATTCTTTTGATTTTGTGTTGCCACACCTTAGCTCCCCATTGGGGCAAGGGTACATCACTGGTTTTTACGTGGTCATGTGATCAAGCGCCCCAGCGTCAGGTAGCAGCAGCTGCAGGGGAGAGGAGGGAGCCCTGTCAATGGATGGGCCATAGGAGCCTATGGGTGACGTTACTGCTCCTCAAATTCCCAGCCGTTGTTGAGCTCTCTCTCCTCTCCCCTTACAATGAGTTGTTACACTTTGTATGTTGTTCTTTCTTTATTGAACACTCTTGGTTTTGGGAGGCTAAATAAGATTTTGTGGGGCGCATTTCATTCATAAGTTCTAGGCACAATGTTTAATTTTGTTGTATTTCCAGCCTCTGCTACCAATGTCATCTCTTAGGATCCACCAGACAATGGCACACGATTACTCTGAGAACATCATTATCACCGGGGAGCTTTGATCTCAGGTAAAGTGACACCTATCATTATGAATGGGCAGGAGAGGGCCGGCTCTCCCGGCAGGTGGCTATTGTTACCCTAAAGTAGCTCTAAACACTAATTGAATGGCATTTAGCTTGCAAGAGCACTGTGCATCACAATACAATGTATCTAATATACAATGTATCTGTTTTCACTATTCTTCATCCTTTGTCTCTTCCGGCTGCATTCACACAGGGGCGACCCGAATTCGGCGCAACTTTGCTAGGCGATTTCAGCGCGACTTCCAGCGCGACTTCAGGGACTTGACAACACGACTTTTGCCAGGCGACTTTACGTTAACCAATCAGAGAAGGGAGGGAGGGGGTTGCCTAAAAATAAATTCTATTCTTTATACTGTAAAGTCGCTTCCATGTAGATGGGGGATCCGACTTGGAGGCGACTTCTATTGAATTCTATGGACACAAGTCGGATAGAAGTCGCCTCCAAGTAGTACCGGAGCCTTTTCTGAAGTCGGAGCCACTTCAGTAGCGTATATTAAGACGGCTCCCGTTCACTTCAATGGGATTTCAGATGTCAAGCGACTTGGGGCGATTTGAGGCAACTCAAGTTTGATTGCAAGTTGCCCCTGTGTGAATGGGCACTCCCGGTGCTTCTTATTTTGTGCATTCTAATTCCAGCTTTTCCTTTCTGCATACACACCATGGCTACACGGCATTTCTCAATTTGGGATTCCCAGTGGTGGCAACAGCGGGTCATGTGTGTGTAATGTGCGTTCAAAAGGCCACTTGTGGCAGGGCCGGCTCTACCAGTAGGCGGCCACCTAGGGTGCACTGCCGCCTAGGGCGCCTGCCTGCTTTTGATCCGTCACCATCACTGGCTGCTCTGCATGCATCGGCATGTTATCCCAGAGAGCCGCGGCTGGCAGCACCCCCCCTCTTCCCGCCCGGGGCCACTCTGCCTAGATTGGGTCAGTGTGAAGTGGAGAGCCGTACACAGGTGAGGCTGTATTGATTGGCGCTGGTGAAGCTGTATTTAATGGGAGCAGGTCATGCTGAGCAAAAGGGGGGGGGGCGGCAAAATGAGGTTTCGCCTAGGGTGTCAAGAATCCTTGCACCAGCCCTGACTTGTGGTCTCTATAAGAAGCCCATGTAACAGGGTGACAACACAGTAGCGCAAATGGGAAACAGAGAAAGAGTGTTGTCACTAGGGATGCACCCAGCTGTATTTAATGGGCACAGGTCAGGCTGAGCAAAGGGGGGGGGGGGCGGCAAAATGAGGTTTCGCCTAGGGCAGGGATATGCAATTAGCGGACCTCCAGATATTGCAGAACTACAAATACCATGAGGCAGAGCAAGACTCTGATAGCCACAAGCATGACACCCAGAGGCATGATGGGACTTGTAGTTTTGCAACAGCTGGAGGTCCGCTAATTGCTTATCCCTGGCCTAGGGTGTCAAGAATCCTTGCACCAACCCTGACTTGTGGTCTCTATAAGAAGCCCATGTAACAGGGTGACAACACAGAAGCACAACTGGGAAAGAGTGTTGTCACTAGGGATGCACCCAGCGGCGGTGTAGCGTCATTTTGGAAACCCCACATAAATGGAAACCGGAAGTGAGGTTCCATCACCGCCATATTGCTACACCCGCACTCGTCCACAGTAAGGATACAAAGAGAAGCTGGCAAGCGGACATCTTATTACACCCACCGAAGTTTTTGATTTCACACTTATTTTTAACAGTAAATGGAGCTTACATGCTGAAATGCATTATATAGAAATATGTGATACTGTTTTCATGTTATATTTTGAAAGCAGCAGCAAGCCTGGCGATCTCACTGCTTAGGAACACCGCTGCTTTTAAAATATAACATGAAAACAGTGTCACGTATTTCTATATAATGTATTTTATTATGTAAGCTCTGTTTACTGTTAAAAATAAGTGTGAAATTAAAAACTCCGGTGGGTGTAATAAGATGTCTGCTTACCGCCTTCTCTTTGTATCCTTACTGTGGACGTGTGGGGTGTAGCAATATAGCGGCAACGGAACATTTCTTCCGGTTTCCACTTTTGTGGGGTTTCAATAAACCATGCTACAGGGGCTGGTGTTTTTTTCCAGCTGAGTTGCGGGAGTCACGGGCAGGACACCCCCCCATAGGTGAGTCTGTTGAGGCCCCGCACTTACCCCATCTTGCGGGCAGTGGCGGCTCTCTCCGGGCTGCGGGCTGCTTGTTTGCTGCTCGGCTCCCCTGCGTGAGTTTTCTTCCTCCTCTCTTGACCAGCTAGACTTGCATGGTTCGTTTCAGTCCAAATTAATATTCGGATGAAATTTTCATTATTCGGAGATTTGGATATATCCGAATACCCGCTTTACAGTATAAACGACGTTTACCAAATGTTCCGAATAACGAAACAGTATACAGTCACCAGATAAGGTATACAGAGTCACCATATAGCAGTATACAGAGCCACAGATAGAAGTATACAGAGCCCCATATAGCATTATACAGAGCCCCCATATAGCAGTATACAGAGCCCCAGATAGCAGTATACAGAGCCCCAGATAGGGGTATACAGAGCCACCATACATATCACCACATAGCAGTATACATAGCACCAGATAGGGTATACGGAGCCCCAGATAGCAGTATACAGTCACCAGATAGCAGTATACAGTCACCAGATAGGGTATACAGAGCCCCAGATAGCAATATACAGTCACCAGATAGCAGTATACAGTCACCAGATAGCAGTATACAGTCACCAGATAGGGTATACAGAGCCCCAGATAGGGTATACAGTCACCAGATAGGGGTATACAGAGTCACCATATAGCAGTATGCAGAGCCCCAGATACGCTTGCAGCACTGACAGACCCCCCCCCCCGAAGTCAGGACAAGTCCCGCACTTACCCCATCTAATAGGCAGGCAGGAGTGTGCAGAGCTCGGCTTGCGGAGAGTGGGCTGGCAGTGTGCAGAGCTTCACTTGCAGACAGCATGCTGGAGTGGATGGTCTGTGGCACGAGAGTCGGAACTGAAACAGCCACAGTCCCGCCCCCACCCACAGCATCCAATGCCAGTTAGTCACTGGCTCAGGGCAGCCAATCAGACTGTGTGTGCAGCTGTTCAGCGCACACATATAGTCTTTAATGACTGACCAATCGGCTCACTACTTGCTGTCAGACAGCAAGGAGCTGAAAAAAAAAAGTCAATATACCAGCGCCTCCTGTAGGGGGTCGGGCTGACTTTTTTTTTTCTTGTCAGTGGCGGGGAGGCAGCGCCCAAGCGCCCCTTATTGACTGGCCACTGTTACATCCAGAGACTTTACCAGGTCCTCAGATCGTGGAGCGTGTGGTCATGAACCAGTATCTGCATGCGCTCCCTGCCACTTTAAGGAAGTGGGTCAGACATGGAGACCCCAAAACTGCAAACCAACTGGTGGACCTTGTGGAGAGATACAGTGCTGCTGAGGACTTGTGGTCTGCGCCCCACTCCAATGTATCTAGGGATGAAAGATCACCCAGCGGACCCAGTAAGACTGTTCCAGAGTTTAAGGGCGTGGGGAAGTTTGTTAAGACTGCTACAGCTAATGAGACTATGGGCCCCAGACCTGGAGACTGGCCAAAGAAGCCAGGAAGGTCTTGGGGACCCTTGAGAGGACTGGGTGTAGAGCACATACAGTGCCAACAATGTCATGCATTGTGATATATTGCTGCCAATTGTCCTCTAAATGATGAACCAATGCAGTGTGATGATGCTTATATGAAAAGACACGTCTCTTTTTGCACAGGTCACATGGCCATCACGTGAGGGTCGCATGCAAAAACAAATGTGTGTGATTTCTGTTGATGGGAAACCAGTCACTGCACTGCTTGATTCGGGTAGATTTGTGACTTTAGTCAACAGCAAGTGTGTGAACCCTGCGAAATTACACCCTAGCGCTATCTGGGTCATTTGCCTCCATGGGGACACTCGAGACTTCCAGACTGCGGTGGTTGAGATTGTCACCCCTTGGGGCAGCGTGACACATTCAGTGGGGGTGGTACCTTCGCTGCATCATGAGGTCCTGGTGGGGAGGGATTTTCCCCATTTTTGGAGGTTATGGGAAGGCACAGAGAGTCTGGAGGATAGCGCTCCCCCTGCGGGGGAAGCAAGGGAATTCTCACCAGAACCTTTTTGCCAAATGGAAGAGGATACGGTTGGCAGGACAGAGGAAGGAGCAGACCCTCTTCCTTTTCCTGTAATGGCTGGGGAGCCGGAGGAGCTGGAAGACAGTGAGATGTCACCCTCATTAGAGCCAGAGAGAATGTTAAGATGATAGATGGGGAACCTGTGGATCCTAACTGAGGTGTATCTTTCCCCTACATGGCTCTTAAAATCGACTGTATCAGGTGGTAAAACACGGTGAGGATGAGGTAGAACAGCTGGTGGTTCCCAAACCTTTCCGCAGGCTGGTGCTAGACTTGGCCCATGGTCATATAATGGGGGGACATCTGGGTATGGAGAAGACCAGGGAGAGGATAACCCAGAGAGTCTTCTGGCCCGGGCTGTATGCAGATGTCAGAGAGTACTGTGAGTCATGCCCCGAGTTTTAAATGTCTGCACCGTCACCCCATTTCCGCAGTCCGCTTGTTCTTCTACCCATAATTGAAGTGCCTTTCGAGAGAATTGGCATGGATCTGGTGGGGCCAGTAGTAAAGTCTGCCTGGGGCCACCAATGTATTCTGGTAATACTGGACTACGCGACACGCTACCCTGAAGCCATACCTCCGCTAAGACTATCGCCAAGGAATTGGTCCAGGTATTTAGTCGCGTAGGGATCCCAAAAGAGATCTTAACGGACCAGGGCACCCCGTTCATGTCCAGGAGTTACTAAGGAACTGTGCAAGTTGAACAAAACCTTCCATCTCCATAACTCTGTCTACTACCCCCAAATGGATGTAATAAAACCCTCAGAAGTATGTTGAAAAAGGTGGTTGACAAAGATGGGAGAAATTGGGATTTTTTGCTACAATATCTCATGTTTGCCATACGAGAGGTTCCGCAGGCATCTACGGGTTATTCCCCATTTGAACTCTTGTATGGTAGACATCCCAGGGGGCTGCTAGATGTCGCGAAAGAAACGTGGGATGCAGGATCGAATCACAGCTGTCCCACCCCTTGTACGCGAACATATGGAGTGAGCCCAGGAAGCCCAGAGGAGGGTTTATAATCGGAGTGCCAAGACCCAGACTTTCAACCCCGGGGATAGAGTGCTTGTGCTAGCCCCCACTGTGGAAAGTAAATTCCTGGCCAAGTTGCAGGGTCCCTTTGAGGTTAGGGAAAGTGTAGGGGAGATAAACTACAAAGTTTACCAGACAGGCATAAGAAAACCGGAGCAAATTTACCATGTTAATCTCTTAAAGCCATGGAAGGACAGAGAGAGTTTACGACCATCTCCCCTTCTCAAAAGGACAGAGTACCAATGACCCCTGACGTCCCCATAACCGAGTCCTTATCCGTAATGCAACAAATTGATGTTAAGGAATTTGTGAGTAAAAATAGAGACTTTTTCTCCCATTTACCCAGACTGACCTCAGCGATCCAGCATGACATCATCACGAAACCAGGTGTTCGCATAAATGTGAAGCCCTATAGAATCCTTGAGGCAAGACGAGAGGCAGTGGCAAAGGAAATCAAAACCATTTTAAAATTGGAAGGGACAGTGACTGATCGAGCCACATAGTGCTGGTCCCGAAGCCCGATGCCACTATAAGGTTTTGTAAAGACTTTAGAGAGTTAAATAGCGTGTCCAAGTTTGATGCATACCCGATGCCGCGCGTTGACAAACTTATAGACCGACGGGGAGGTGCCCGGTACATAACAACCCTAGACTTAACTAAGGGCTATTGGAGGAGAAGATGACCTTTTTGACCCCTGAAGGGTCATTTCAATACAAGCGGAAGCCATTTGGGTTACAAGGGGATGGATGAATCCCTAAGACGGCACCGCTCCTACGCAGCCACCTACTTGGATGATGAGGTCACCCACAGCCCAGATTGGGAATCACATCTACCCCAAGTGCAAGCAGTGATAGATTCCCTTAGGAAAGCAGGTCTTACAGCCAACCCAAAAAAGCGTGCCATTGGTCTAGAGGAGGCCAAATACCTTGGCCACATTATCGGTCGGGGACTCGTTAAACCACAAAACAACAAACTGGAGGCAATCCAGAAATGACCCAGACCTCTAACTAAAAAACAGGTGCGAGCGTTCCTGGGGATCACAGGGTACTATAGGCGCTTCATACCCAACTTTGCCACCATTGCCGTCCCCCTGACGGACCTGACAGGGGGTGGGGGGGGGGGTCGGTCATGGTGAAGTGTAACCCCGAAGCCGAGAAAGCGTTTCAGAAGTTGAAAGAAGCCCTCTGTGTACAACCGGTGCTGGTCACCCGGGACTTCACCAAGGACTTTGTGGTGCAGACCGACGCCTATGATATGATGCGTTCACTTGGAGTGGACTAGTGAGAGTCCGACCCGGGTTCTGCCAGCCACCGTGGCAGAGCTGGTTTCTGGAGTTTCTGGTCCACCCAAATCCCTCTTCAGCTGCTTTAAATAACCAGGAAGAGATCTCAGTTTTGCTCTGGCCTGGGTCTCAGTATCACTACACTGAGAGAGCTACACCTTGAGACTTGGTTGCTCTAAGGACTGCAAGAGAAAAGGTTTGCATTTGTTTTGTTTGGAGGTGTCAGGGACAAGTCCGACATCATATAGAGAGTTTAGTGCCGGATGGCAAGGTTTTGTTTTTGCGATTTTGTTTGTTTTATGACCTGCAACCTTTTACCAAATAAAACTGGCAACCCGCCAGATTTTAGGAAACTTTGCCTTCAAGCTGCCTTCTTCCCAGGAAAGGTGATCCCCATGAGATAATCTCCCACAACATGTTAAAAAATGAAACAGAAGATGGTAAAGGGTTCCACGTCTAATAATAACAGAAGCACAAACAAACACTAAAGGGTGACGTTCATTTTAGGTGCCCAAGGAAAGAATTGTGTTAATATTGAAAAAACGATAACAATTTATTAATATCAATATAGAACATTTTAACACCCTGTTGCTAATAGATGCATCAATTTTTTTTTAAATCCGAGTTGGACAGGTAAATAAATACATTTTAAAAAAATGAAATAAAACATTTGTTTGTTTCTTTATTGACAGAAAGAAAAAAGACAGTAAAAAAATTATTAGTAATAAAAATAATAATAATAAAATATTTAAAAAATGTAAATGGTTTTGCACAGAGTGGCCCTGAACCTCCTCATCATGGGCTCTCCTCTTCTCTGTGCGCCACCATAGGAAGCCTCTACCTATACTGGCACATGTATGGGCTCACTCCTGAGCCAGGCTGTGTGCATCCATAGATGTGCCTTCTTGAGGATGTTCACCCAAAACATACCGCCAAGGCAACAAAGGAGTGGCTCAAGAAGAAGCACATTAAGGTCACAGAGTAGTGGCCTAGCCAGTCTCCAGACCTTAATCCTATAGAAATTTATGGAGGGAGCTGAAACTTCGAGTTGCCAAGAGACAGCCAAGAAACCTTAAAGTGTTACTAAACCCAGTAATATGAAAATAGTTCATCTGCCCCCCCCCCCCCCACAGTGCCCACAGCTTATAAATCTTCGTTTTACATTAAAATACTGCCACTATATACCTTTTGGGATGATCTGTATACCATGGTTACATGATAACCTGCACAGTTTGTCCATAGCTGTGTGTTCAAGCAGGAGGAGTTTTCCACTACAGCCTGTATACACGCCCACATATGTGATGTCAATATCATGTGACATGAACAGTTCAACTGAAACAGGACATGTTGTATCCAGCATAAGAGACCAAACTGAGCATGTGCAGCTTTACCACCCTGCTGTGTATTATATGAACTTGCTCAGATTGACAGTGCAGGAGGGAAGTATCTATGCATACAGGATAAAACAGCCTTTTTTAAACAATGATGAGGATTAACCCCTTAAGTTTCACAGTGATTATAACAAGCATGCTATGCTGCATATACAGACTGAATTTACTGTTGTGGGTTTAGTAACACTTTAAGGATTTAGAGAAGATCTGTGAAGAAGAATGGACTAAAATCCCTCCTGAGATGTGCAAACCTGTCCATCAACTACAAGAAACGTCTGACCTCTGTGCTTGCCAACAAGGGTTAATCCACCAACTACTAAGTTATGTTTTACTTGGGGATCAAATACTTATTTTACTCACTGAACTGCAACTTAAAGCGGAGTTACACCCAAAAGTGGAACTTCCACTTTAAGGGAAGGCGACGCCCCGACATGCCACAATTGGCATGTCATTTTTTTTGGGGGGGACCAGGTCCACTTCCTCTCCTAGAGCCGCGGCTCCGGAAGGAAGTTCACCTTCCCCCCTCCCTCTCGGCGATCTTCTGGGACACGTCACAGGTCCCAGAAGATACGCCGGTCATTCACAAGGCGCAGCGCGACTCGCGCATGCGCAGTGCGCGCCCGGCTTTGAAGCTGGGTGCCCACACTTGTGATGCCAGCGCCGCCGAGGGGAGGGGGAGAAGAGCGAGCCCTCGGGGCGACCGCATCGCTGGAGCAAGGCTGCGAGGGACAGGTGAGTGGCCGATTGTTAAGGCCTCATACACACGGACGTTTTTTGACGCCGGCGTTTTCTGGCGTGTTTTGCAGCTCTCCATGTTAGTCAATGGCCCCATAAAAACGTTGGCGTTTTTGAGCTGTAGGTGGCGTCGGCGTTAGTGAGCAGAAAGTAGAACCATGGCCATCGCGTTCTGAGGCTGTAACGTTTTGACGTTTTTTGACGCCGACGGCACAAAACGCCAACAAACGCCACCTAATATTGTACCGGCGTTTTTTGACGCCAACATTTTTAGGTTGAAAAATAGCAGAGGGATGATTGTTTTTTAAAAACGCCTATTGACGCCGACGCTCACTAACGGTCAAAAACGCCAATGCATAACGCCGAAAAACGTCAACTTTTTTTCCTTGACGTCGGACCCGACGTTTTGTTTATTTTTTTAGATACGCCCGTGTGTATGAGGCCTTAAAGTCAGCAGCTACACTTTTTGTAGCTGCTGACTTTTACCTGGGTGGAACTCCACTTTAATTCATAGCATTTGTTTTATGTGTTTTTTTTTTTCTGGATATTTGGTTGATATTCTGTCTCTATCATACACCTATGATAGAAATTATAGACCCTTCATTTCTTTGTCCGTGGGCAAACTCACATCTGGGGATCAAATAATACTTTTCCCCACTGTAATAATACTGCTACTAATAATAATAATAATTAAAAATTAAATAAATAATCAAATAATGATGAAATAATAAAAGAAAGCAATGCCTCTTAGCCTCATTTTTTTTTTTTTGCTACAGAAAGAAAAAAGACAGTAAAAAGTTACTATTATTATTATTGATAATAATGTTAAAGAATTCACGAAATAAAAAAAAAATTAAATATTCTACCCTAAGTGCACCCTCTTAAAAAAAAAAATAAAGAAAGTAGATCAATTTACCTGCAATTTTTAGCTATGCCACTCACTGAGCAAAATTGAAGGTTTCCAATTTTGTGGCGCAGAGAAATCAATTCACTGATAATCGCCGCCATTCTTTGGTCATCCTGATGATAGAAATCGTGGCCTTCCTATCTCAATAAATAGCATGGTCCACGCCTCTACAGGAGGCTGCTGACTTTTACCTGGGTGGAACTCCACTTTAATTCATAGCATTTGTTTTATGTGGTTTTTTTTTCTGGATATTTGGTTGATATTCTGTCTCTATCATACACCTATGATAGAAATTATAGACCCTTCATTTCTTTGTCCATGGGCAAACTTACAAAATCTGCAGGGGATCAAATAATACTTTTCCCCACTGTACTTATACTGCTACTAATAATAATAATAATAATTAAATATTAAATAATCAAATAATGATGAAATAATAAAATAAAGCAATGCCTCTTTTAGCCTCATTTTTTTTTGCTACACAAAGAAAAAAGACAGTAAAAAGTTATTATTATTAATAATAATGTTAAAGAAATCACAAAACAAAAAAAATTAAATATTCTACCCTAAATGCACCGTCTTAAAAAAAAATAAAGAAAGTAGATCAATTTGCCTGCAATTTTTAGCTATGCCACTCACTGAGCAAAATTGAAGGTTTCCAATTTTGTGGCGCGGAGAAATCGATTCACTGATAATCGCCGCCATTCTTTGGTCATCCTGACAATAGAAATCGGGGCCTTCCTATCTCAATAAATAGCATGGTCCACGCCTCTACAGGAGGCTGCTGGCTTTTACCTGGATGGAACTCCCCTTTAATTCATAGCATTTGTTTTATGTGGTTTTTTTTTCTGGATATTTGGTTGATATTCTGTCTCTATCATACACCTATGATAGAAATTATAGACCCTTCATTTCTTTGTCACTATCTCTGTCTTATAGTTGGTTTATAGGTCTTTTTTTTTGGTGTATTTTGTTTACGATACTTAATTTCCCCT
>BLSH010427533.1:97345-110833 GCA_018402905.1 Glandirana rugosa | reverse complement strand
AATCGGAGGGCCCAAGCCTGGGGTTCACCCTGTAAGAGAGAAATCACAAACCCAACCTTGGTGCTCTCTAATGAAAATGTCCGTGGCTGGAGACCCAGATACAAGTCGCAGGCGCTCCGGAAGACCCGAAACTTGCGTCGGTCCCCGGAAAACTTATCCGGCAGCGGGACCTTGGGTTCCGAGGGCAGGGCCACAATGGTGCGGGCAGCAGGAGACTCGGAGGCAGGGGAGGTAGACAATTCCTGTACCCGTTCCTCCAACTGGGTGTATCCCTCCTGCAGATTTTTAACGGCCTGGGTAAGGCCAGCCAGGTGGGCGCATGACAGGTCCATGGCGGAGCGTGTTCCCTGCGCAGACTCAGTCATGGCTGCTTGTTTCTGTTACGTACCTGACGGTGGAGTCTGTCTTGTGCAGGGAACAACCGCTCTTGCGCACCCAAATCAAGGACCCCTGGTAGTGTAGACAGAGGCCCGAGAGTGCAGGATGGCAAGAGGGCTGGATGGTCACAGATGTTGTAGTGAGATTCCAGCAGGTCGTGCAAACAGGAGAATGGTCGTACAAGCAGGGTTGGCAACGTGCAGGCAGAAAGGTACAAAAAGGGTTAGGCAAGCGGATCGTCAAGTTCAGGCAAGGTTCGTTAACGGGTGGGCAGCGGAGGTACAGAGGAGTAGACAAGCGGATGGTCGTGGATAGCCGGGGTCGATGCAGGTAGCGGACAACAGGTCAAAGCAAGCCGGGTTGACAGGAAACAGGTGAAGCACAGGAACAGGTAGGGAGCTGAGGCCCACAGGTCTGGAACGCTGTAGAACAAGCAGCAACTTGGTGCAGGATGTCCAGGGTTTAAATAGGCACCATTTGGCGCCGTTTCCGGCGCGTGCGCGCGCACAGGCGCACGCGCACGGGAGCGCGCGAACGCGCACGGGAGCGCACGGAGGCGCGCGCACCACCCGGAAACAGCCAGGAACACTGGCAAAGTCCCTTTTACTGACAGCCGGTCAATGACTGGTCACTTTGAGGAACCGGTACGGTCGAACCATAGGTGCTGGAGGTCCCAAACTTGGACCAGTTGTTGCCCAGGGGACCCTCTCTATGAGAAGTTTGGTATTTTTATTGGCTATGGTTCGGGAGAACCGTCTCCCCAAACCGGGTGTCCCCCTCCTATAGACTCCAACTGCTAAAGTTGTTAGGGCCCCTTGAGACACTGGGGCACCTTACAACAGTACTGCCTGTACCCCCCTGATGGCAACCCTGTTGCCAGGTACATTATCTGTGATAGATGGAGGGACTAGGGGGTACTGTGCTGGGTACAGGGTTTTAGATGGGGGCATCTGGATTGCTTTTAAAGGTGGACACAGTCTGCATTAGTGGAATGCAAAAAGGATCCGGGAGGCCGCACTCACTTTTCCAATGCTTTATTCAAGAGACCATGCAGACAAGACGGAGCACGGCTAACGAGTTTCACATCCTGCTGACGGATGCTTAGTCATAGCGGTGACCGTGTGTTGAGTTATTTTGAGGGGACAGCAAATTTACACTGTTATACAAGCTGTACATTCACTACTTTACATTGTAGCAAAGTGTCATTTCTTCAGTGTTGTCACATGAAAAGATAGAATAAAATATTTACAAAAATGTGAGGGGTGTACTTACTTTTGTGAGATACTGTATATCTGACACCTGCACTCTATCTAAGTCTGGCCCCTGCACAGAGTGTGTGCGGGGAAGAAACAAAAGGGAAATTATTAGTGGGTTTATGATACAGGACCCGGAACCTGAAGGATGAAAAGGAGGTCAATCTCCATTTAAAGTTAGAAATGGCGGCGAAGCAGGGCAATGTGATCATTATGGGAAACTTCAATTATCCAGATATTGGCTGGGCAGATGCTTACTCTTCTAAGGCTCCTCGTTTCAGGAATGTCTTGCCTGCCATTGTCATGTGTTGGTTGGTGGAAGCCTCAACTAGAAACAAGACTCTGCTTGACCTGCTAATTGCAAACAACACAGAGCTGATCATGGATGTGGATATAAGGGATAACTTGGGAAACAGAGATCACAGAGTAATTACCTTCACTGTAAATCATAGGAAAAAGAGACAAAAGGGTAGGACAAGAACATTAAATACCAAGAGAAACAACTTTACTAAACTTGCACTCCATACTTCACAGCATTAAATGGGAAGATATTCTAGAAACAAAAAACACGGAGGAAAAGGGAGAGTGCTTTAAGAACATATTCATTAATGGCATTAGGCAGTGTATTCCAATGAGCAACAGAAATAAAAATAAGCAGGGGCGTAACGATAGGGGTTGCAATTGCAACCGGGCCCCATGCTCCAGGGGGTCTGTGTGCCTCCCTTGAAAGGAAAGGAGGAATGGCGGGGGCGGCATTTAGTAGAACCAATCTCCTCCATTTTCCTCTTAATGGAGGATATTGGTCAGGGCCGGCTCTACCACTAGAGTAGGCAGCCGCCTAGGGCGCACTGCTGCCTAGGGGCGCCTGGCCACTGTTGATCTGTCACTGGCTGCTCTGCGTTGATTCATGTAAAAACTGACACTGTCTGCCATTTGCAAATGTATATAGAAATAGTGACTGCCAAATACCCCCCCATCCCCCCCATGAGGCTGTATTTGATGGGCACAGTTGAAGCTGTATTTGATGGAAACAGGTGAGGCTGTATTGATTGGCGCTGGTGAAGCTGTATTTGTTGGGCACAGGTGAGGCTGTATTGATTGGCGCTGGTGAAGCTGTATTTGATGGGCACAGGTGAGGCTGTATTGATTGGCACTGGTGAAGCTGTATTTGATGGGCACAGGTGAGGCTGTATTGATTGGCACTGGTGAAGCTGTATTTGATGGGCACAGGTGAGGCTGTATTGATTGATGCTGGTGAAGCTGCATTTGATTGATGCTGATCAGGCTGGGCAGGGAAAAGGGGGTGGAGTCAGGGGTGAAGCCAAGGGGGCGGCAAAATGAGGTTTCGCCTACGGTGTCAAAAATTCTTGCATACCTATTGGTTCCTCTATATGCTGCCCCCCACCACCCCTCCTATCCAGGTTACTTGTCTTCTGCTGTTCCCAGGGTCCCTGTGTGCTTCCCTGATCCCCCCATAGAGCTGCTGTCTTTCCCCCTCCTCTCTCCTGCCAGCTGCTGTAGAAGATGGGTCATGATGGAGAGATGGGAACGGGTCGGAATGAATGGGAGGCTTGGTGCACAACTATTCCTGTCCATTCATTCTGTGCAGCTGAGGCTACACGGATGGAGATTGAGGGCTGAGGTTTGTTTAGACCCCTGATATCTCATCAAAGCCCCCCAACAGGGATCCTAAAATAAATTGTAAAAAAAATATAAAAATAAAATTGTAAAAGAAATAAAATGAAATGGTAAAAATAGAATCAAATAAAAACTACTGACACCAGTGAGGGAACTATCTGGGTTGCAATTGGGACCAGTCCCTGGCATTTCACCACCAAGATGGCAGAAAGGGCAGAACTTGTGAAAGAGTGCCGCTGTGAGACCGCAATAAAGAGACCCGCGATGGGAGTAAAGGGCCCCAGGATCAGAGGGAAGGGCCCTGGCCAAGGATCAAGGGGCCCTTCATAATTTCTTGCAGCGGGGCCCTGAAGGTTCTAGTTACGCCTCTGGATATAAGGTTAAACCTGGGTGGCATTCCAACATTATAAAGAATGCAGTAATAAATGTAAGAGTATAAACAGGGCAAGGAAAATAGACCACAAGAGACATATTGCAGCGGAGATTGAAAAGAATCCTAAAGAAATGTTTTACATATATTAAAAGTCCAAACAATTCGATCCAATGAAGGATTATCGGGGACGTTGGTGACAAGTGACAGGGAGACAGTGAGTGTGTTAAAAAATATACTTCTTCTCAATGTTTACTATATAAAAGGAGAGGTATAATAGACAAGATGGTATTGTTATCAACACGGCACAGATTGTGCCCTTGTGGCTAACAGAAGCCAGTTTGATAAAAAGTCTTCAAAAACGTAGTGATTGTAAAGTCTCGTTTTTTTTTGTTTTTTTTTTAAATAACAAACATGTTATACTTACCTCCTCTGTGCAGTTGGTTTTGCACAGAGCAGCCCTTATCCTCCTCTTCTCGGGTCCCTCTTTGCAGCTCCTGGCCCCTCCCTCCTATCGAGTGCCCCCTCAGCCAGCAGCTTCCTAGTCGAGTCAGAGCTCCGTGTATCCATTCAGGCATGGAGCCCTGCCATCTTTCTCTTGATTGGCTGACTGACTTTGATTGACAGCCAGGGGAGCCAATGGCACTACAGGAGTGTCCCGGGTGGCTTAGACATTCGTGGACATTGCTGGAGAGAGAATGGGCTCAGGTAAGTAATTAGGGGGGTGCTGGGGAGGCTGCTACGCACAGAAGGTATTTTATCTTAATGCATAGACAACTCCTTTGGGTTTACTTCCTCTGTATTCCCCTGTAATGTAGAAGCATAATGGGCTACTATGTATCGCATAGTAGCCCATTATGTGCCACTTACCTGAAAACGAAGCCTGCGACGTCCAGCGTTGTCCCCTGTGCTGGCCGCGTCCATCTTCAGCCCCCCTTCCTTCCGGGGCCACAACTCCGGCGCTGTGACTGGTCGGAGTTGCGTGACCGTTTCTCCACTGCGCATGCGCCGGCATGAGGTCGGCACATTCACTACCCTACATACCTCCTGAACCGTACAGGTTGAGGAGATATGCAGTGCACTTACAGGTAAGCCTTATCATAGGCTTACCTGTAGGTTAAAGTGGTTGTCACGAGTTGACAACCACTTTAATGTAAACAAATCACCAGGACCTGGTGGCTTACACCCGAGGGTTCTCAAAGAACTTAGGTAGGTCATAGTTCCTGATCAAATCTCCAACTCCCTTTGCACATCCTATGCAGGAAAACATAGAAACTGGGGTGCGGAAAAATGGCAGCAGGTGCTCTGGACTGATGAGTCAAAATGTGAAATATTTGACTGTAGCAGTTTGTTGGGGGAAGGGCTGGAGAGCAGTACAATAATGACTATCTGCAGCCCGCTGTAAAGCATGGTGGAGGTTCCTAGCAGGTTTAGAGCCTCATTTCTGCAAATGGAGTTGGAGATTTGATCAGGGTGAATGGTGTCCTCAATGCTGAGAAATATAGGTAGATAATTATCCATTATGCCATACCATCAGGGAGGTGTGTGATTGGCCCCAGATATATTCAACAGCGGGACAACAACTCCAAACATACAGCAGTGTCATTAAGAACTATCTTCAGTGTAATGAAGAACAAGGAGTCCTTGAAGTAATGGTTTGGCCCCCACAGAGCCCTGATCTCACCATCATGGAGTCTGCCTGGGATGACAGGAAGAGACAGAAGGATTGGAGGCAGCCGACATCCACAGATCTGTGCTTAGTTCTCCAAGATGTACTTAGAACAACCTACCCGCCCAGTTCCTTCAACTACTGTGTGCAAGTCTACCTAGAACAGTGGTTCTCAACTCTGGTCCTCAGGACCCACTAACAGGCCAGGTTTGCAGGATAACTGAAATACATCACAGGTGATATCATTTGATACTCAGTGATTGCAGTATTCTAGTCTGCATCTCCCCAAGGTAATAATTAAAATCTGGCCTGTTGGTGGGTCTTGAGGACCGGAGTTGAGAACCACTGACCTAGAAGAAGGCAAAGAAAGGGTCACACAAAATATCAATTTGATTTGGATTTCTCTTCTCTTCATTTGCTTTTCATTTTTAATGGATAAAAATAAACTATTAACATTTCTATGTCTGAAAGCATTCTACATTTACAGCATTTTTTCAAACCTGCCTAAGACATTTGCACAGTCATGTACTTCTGACCCCTGCACTCCTCTGCACATTATATAAGTCAGATATCTGGATTCTGGCCATACTTATGACTCCCAAACACAGTATGTAAGCCCATGTTTTAAACCCCTCTTAGTGCTATTTTGCCACATCCACAACTGTCTGTGGTGCATTAGATTGTCCTTTTTCTTCATGCCCAAGCAGGATAGAGCCACTGTTGTGTATGCTGAATGTCCCTATATTTTTGAATGGTAACCAGGCCCGGACTGGCCATAGAGCACACTGGGTATTTGGCCGGTAGGCCGGGCCACGTGTCCTAACAAGAGCTGGCTAATGCAGGAGTCCTCAGGCCACAGACAGCTACCGGTCTGTAGCCCATTGACTGGGCCGCACAGTGGGAAGTAAGTGTTGTTCATGGTCTGGACAGGGCTAACACAGACCGTTGTGACCGCTCACCTCTTGATATGCAGCCATGCAGTTTTTTTTGTAACCACCTGCAGCTCCTCGCTTCCCCTGCCCTGCTGATAGGATGACATCGTCGGCGGGCTGGAAGACCCTGGGGAGGACACACAGGCTGAATCTCGCCCCCGTAGAAGGTAGGACTGTGCAGGGGAGGCAGAGAGTAAAAGGGGGCACAGTGATTAGAAGGAAAAGGGGGGGGGACATGACTGCAATGGGCACTGTGATGGGGGGCTGTGATTGCTAGGGGCATTGTAATTAGGGTTGCACCAATACCATTTTTTTAACACAGAGCATGAGTATTGATAATTACTGATAACTATCGCCTAGGAAGAGGGGTAGTTTGGGAGGGGGGGGTGGTTGTTGTTAGGGAGTTGGGTGAATGCAGGGTAGGAGTAGAGGGCGAGTGAGGGCAAGGTATTTGAGGGTGGGGTGAAATAGAAATTGTGGGGTAGGAGAGTTGAGATGGGGAAGGCTGTGATTGCTGGGGGGGAAGAGGATGGTGATAGGAGGGTCATTGGGAGACATCTGGGCAGAGGTGGCAGCTGGTGGAGGGAAGGAGGAGGCAACAGGCAGAAGTGACAGCAGTAACTGCAGATATGGTACAGGAGACCGTCAGAGACTGCAGGCATGGTACATGAGACCATCAGAAATTGCAGGCATGGTACCGGAGACCGTCAGAGACTGCAGGTATGGTACAGGAGACAGCTAGAGACTACATGGTACAGGAGACAGCCAGAGACTGCAGGCATGGTACAGGAGACAGCAAGAGACTGCATTGTTCAGGAGGCAGTGAGAGACTGCAGGCAGGGTACAGGAGACAACCAGAGACTGCATGCTACAAGAGACAGACAGAGACGGCAAACATGGTACAGGAGACAGCCAGAGACTACATTGTACCGGAGGCAGCAAGAGACTGCAGGCATAGTACAGAAGACAGCCAGGGACTGCAGGCATGGTACAGGAGACCGTCAGAGACTGCAGGCATAGTACAGGAGACAGCCAGAGACTGCAGGCATGGTACAGGAGACAACCAGAGACTGCAGACATAGTACAGGAGATAGCCAGAGACTAAAGGCAAGGTACAGGAGACAGCCAGAGACTACAGGCATAGTACAGGAGATAGCCAGAGACTACAGGCAAGGTACAGGAGACAGCCAGAGACTACAGGCATAGTACAGGAGACAGCCAGAGACTACAGGCATGATACAGGAGACAGCCAGAGACTGCAGGCCTGGTACAGGAGACAGCCAGACACTACAGGCATAGTACAGGAAGCAGCCAGAGACTGCAGGCATGGTACAGGAGACAGCCAGAGACTGCAGGCATGGTACAGGTACTCTATAGAGGAACACTAACAGGATGGGAGAGAGCCTGCACCTCCTCCTTTCTGCCGCTGACACTTCTCCTGTCCTACGCCTCTTGTCTCAGCCCTAAGTGCGGTGATTGGGGAGAAGCTCAGCGGCCACAATGTCCATTG
The DNA here is from genome assembly GCA_018402905.1 of Glandirana rugosa. Taxonomy (NCBI): domain Eukaryota; kingdom Metazoa; phylum Chordata; class Amphibia; order Anura; family Ranidae; genus Glandirana; species Glandirana rugosa. Next base: position 103,083 of record BLSH010427533.1, on the reverse strand, counting down.
TGGGGGGCCACAACTGAAATCTGGGGAGCACCCCCATAGACCTGGCCATGGAGAGCAGGGCGCATCTTCTGTCTCTCGTGAGAGAGGAGCTGGCCCAGACAGCACACGGAGGAGGGAGAGAGCCCCGCTTGCACAGTGCAACAGGATACCGACCGTACAGGGTCTTCATACAGAGCCCCTCCTGTTCTCTGCCTCAGCATTCGGCCAGGGAGAGCCCGGATCCAGCGCTCTGTGTGGCCAGGAGTCAGAGCTGGAGGAGAGAAGTGTGCAGAAAGGAGATAAGGCTGGTGGGCTGTTCGGACAGGCAGCCTGGCCCACCAGACGGGCCTGCTTCCAGCGATGCCACAGGGAGAAGGAGACGGGGATGGCTTTGGCCGAAGAGGAGGAGGAGGCGGTCCGCTCCCAAGCGACGTCACTTCCGGTATTGGTTTCTGGTATCTGAGAAAGGGGCAAAGGAAAGGTGCACTGTAATCATTAGAGTGCAGTCCCCTTTATATCACAGTGCCCCTTTACATTACAGAGCAGAGGGCCGACTCAATACATATCCTGTCACCAACCGTGAAATGTGCGCCCCCCCTGTCCCTGAAATTGGTTGCTCGGTCTAAAATGCCTCTCTGGTGCCTCCCCCTTTTTCTGGGACATTGGAGAATGTTCTAGACATAGTGGGTGGAAGTTAGGAGGGGCAATTTGGCATATTTATGAGGGCCTCAGTCAATCCCCAGTAAAGGGCTGGCAGGGGGCAAGCCACCTCATAAATAGGCATGATTCATGTCAGTAGGGGAAGTCGGGGGGAAGATGGAGATGGAGTGCTGAGGAGGCTGTTGTGGCCCTCAAGGGTGCCCCCTATTCTAGGGAGGTGACCTGGGGCCAGGCTCGCACACAGAGGAAGCCCTTCCTGGAGGCATAGGAGCAAGGAGAGAGGACAGTAGGAGCAGATCAGCACTAATGGGAGATCTCCTGAGAGTCAGCCGGGTGGGCTGGTGAGCGTCAGTCTGGAGGACTGTGTTGGAGAAGTTAGCCTGGAGGGCTAGTAAAGGGGCAGCTACAGCCAGGTGGGTTGGCAGCGCCTGAAAAGGTGGTGCTGGGATTAGTAGCCACAGGAGGAAGAGGTCAAGCAGGACACTGTAATCTTTTTGTCGCACACCCAGGGGACATTGGGTACCTGCCTGTAATGGGCCATTGCCTTCATTTTCACCCAGTGGTCCAGCTGGGTTTTGCAAGCAAGTGAGTGCTGGAGGAAGGAGTGGAGCTGTATATAGAGACTGTATAAAGGAAGAGTGTCCCCAAAGTTCTGCAAAAGTTAAGTGGGCATCCCATGATCTCCCATCCCTATCCAAGTTATTACTCTCCAATAAAAAAACAAAACAAAGTCACGGACTGTTCCCTGTCTCAAGAGTGCTTTGGAAAATTCAGTGTGCCTGGCTGTGCAGTTCATCTGCGGCTCCTTAGGGGGTGCGCTACACTAGCAAATAGTAAACTTTGCTAAATGCATTGCTTCTTCTGAGCAGGGTTGCTGTTAGAAATCACGGGCCCCATACAGTTTACCTGACAGGCCCCCCCCCCCCCCACCGGGCTGAAAGTGACTGAGGACAAAAATGTCAGTCCCTTTCTCTACAGCCTCAGCTGCACAGAAAAAACTCTGAGGCTTCCTGCTCATTCATAAACTGAAGCTTCGTAAACAGTTTACTATACTTCAGTGATGAATGGATACAGTGATTGGTACTGATCTCTCGTTGTGTTCAATCGGGAAAGGATGGGACCAGTAAATGTCATCCCCTGTGTGCCCGCAGCAGCTTCCGGCAGGAGAGGAGGGAAGTAAGCAGTGCTGCGGAGGAAAGCGGCACACAGGGGGGCCCAGGCAGCAGATGGAAGGGGTGCATGTGCTAGGACCAATTCCCTTGCAGTGCAGCTGGAGGAAGGGAGAGGAGAATCTGGTAGCACTGCAGTGGGGGACAGAAGAGGATCGGTGTCTGCAGTAAGACAGTACAGCCAACCAGTGTTCCCTCCATTAGGGGCACATGGGCACCGCCCCCCCCCCCCCCCATCCATGCGTCCGGCCCCCTGATCTACATACACGGCGCCGGGCGCATGGATTTCAATGGGGGGGGGTTAAGCATGTGATTAGAGGCAGAGGCTCTAATAGGCTTAAAAAAGGGTGGGGTCCGGACACAGAGCACTGCTTTCCAAGTCCACCCAGTTGTGTGACGATAGAGAAAGAATGTTCACTATTTTCACACTAAATCTCCTCCCTGCCAATCAGGAAACAGGTCATGAGACTTGTTTCCCGATTGGCCAAAACCTCATGGACACCTAGCGCTTAGGAGGAAGAGAGTGGAGACGCACGGCGGAAGCCGCTGGAGGAGCGGACACCGGAACTGTTGCCCGCACCCCGGCTTCTGCCACCTAGATAGGGCCCGCTCTCCATGCTGGAGGGGACATCGGAGCCGCTGCCCGCACTTCGTCACCTAGATGGGGCCCGACCGCCATGCTGGAGGGAACACCGGAGCCGCTGCCCACACCTCACCACCTAGATGGGGCCTGACCGCCGTGCTGGAGGGGACATCGGCCACTGCCCGCACCTCGCCACCTAGATGGGGCCCGACCGCTGTGCTGGAGGGGACACTGGCCGCTGCCCACACCTCGCCACCTTGATAGTGCCCGACCGCCGAGCAGGAGGGGATACTGGAGCCGCTGCCCGCACCTCGCCACCTAGATGGGGCCCGACCGCCGTGCTGGAGGGGACACCATACCCACTGCCCACACCTCACCACCTTGATGGGGCCCGACTGCCGTGCTGGAGGGGACACCAGCCACTGCCCACACCTCGCCACCTAGATGGGGCCCGACCGCCGTGCTGGAGGGGACACCAGAGCCGCTGCCCGCACCTCGCCACCTACAGTAGATGGGGCCCAACTGCCATGCTGGAGGGGAAACTAGAGCCGCTGCCCACACCTCGCCACCTAGATGGGGCCCGACCGCCATGCTGGAGGGGACACCGGAGAAGCTGCCCGCACCTCGCCACCTAGATGAGGTAAGGACCGACCAGAAGGGGGGTTGGTTCGCTAGTGCCGCTCCGCCAGCCGCACAGGGGGGTGATTATTTGCAGCCCCCGAAAACCCAACCGTAGCCACTGCATCCAACCCTCCTGTTCAGCAGGTGCCTGGGCCCCCCTTTTGAACTGATGGACCCAGACCCGGTACAGGGGGGCTGGCTGTACTGCCTTATCAGCGGCCCTGCTTCTGAGACCGTCCAGCAAACGTCTTCCAGACCCAATGATAGGAGACCGCCATCTGATCTGGCTGCTCCCTGTCATATGTTGATGGGTACCTTGGGTATGTTGTTGGGTACGTTGATGGGTACCTAAAAGACTTATAAAGATGTTCTCACATTTGTATAATTACCGAGGATCAGAGGATGCTGGGAAGACAATACAGAGGCAGACACTCAGCGTGACTTTTATTTGCTTGTGAAAGGGCCCATTAGATGTGTTAGCGACAGGCTGCAAGCGTGCCAATAAAGAGGTGTATGGCGATTGTTCCCGGCCTAGGTGTGTTGGCTGAACCTGCAGTCGGTTCACACGTGTGCAGTCAGCCTGATGTTTTCTCACGCTTGTGAAGTGATTATTCAGACTCATTACAAAGCCTTCAGCTGCCTGTGGCCTCGCCTGGGAAACGCCGAGTGAAACTGCTTACTCAGTGGGAGTGGGCCGCCGGGACGGATCTCCTCTACAGCTGCAAGTCTGGGCAGAGCGACAACGGCGGAGAAAATAAAATCCTTCCCTGCCAGGAGTGTGTCCTCCTCGCTGGCTGCGCTCCATCAGACTATGTCACCGGGCATGCCAAGTGTGTGCGGGAAACGGGACGGTGCCAAGCAAGCACAGATGCCATTTTCTGATAAAGTCCATGACCCAATCCCTACTGTCTGCTTAGTCATGCAGAAGAGTTTTTTTTAATTAAAATTTTAAAAGTTAAAGTGGATTTTCAGGCAAACAGCTAAAGTACTGCAGTATGGAGTGATTTTTAGGTAGCCAATCAGAAATGTATTTTATTAAATATTTTTTATTTGTATCAAAAATTCATAAATTGTATTGTTAAAATATGAGCCCTGGTTACATATCAAGATACACGTTTACCATCATACAGAACGATATAAATACATTCATCACAGATTTTATACAGTACGATGTGCTGGCATTTGAGATGCTCCAACGCGTTTCGACCCTTAATTGGTCTTCCTCAGGGGGATTTTCAGAGATATCAAACATTTTAGAATTTTAATTTGTCATAATAAACAAATATTTATGTACATGATAGAAAAAAAAGGTTTACCATTCAGTGACAGCTAAATACTGAATACACATACTCACCGGCCACTTTATTAGGTACACCTTGCTAGTAGCGGGTTGTAGACATGTCTGCGCAATTCCTTTCATTCAATTTGTTTTTTAACAAATTTGTTAATTTGGAAAAATCCGAATTAACGAAAACCCGTTTAACTTTTTTTGTAAATTAGAATATTCGACAATTCGTAAATCCGGAAATTCAAAAATTTTAAATACCGAAAACCCGAAATTTTGAAATAATAACTAACTAATAATAACTTGACCGGTTCCCGACCGGCTCGCGTACATTTCCTGCTGCAATGTGGAGCGATATCGCGAATCGCCATTTATAAACGGAGATCTACGCAGTGCTGTGGGTCGGGCAATCTCGATGTCTGCCGGTGACCCGCGATCGCCTGTCAGAGAGCCAGAACAGGGAACCGCCAATGTAAACACAGCGTTTTGTTTCTCTGTGTCCATGTGCAAAGTGAATGTGAATGGGAGGGACTTTATAATTATCAATCAGCTGCTGCGCTTGCAGGGTTCTAATGAGGAAAGTGGCAGCATCTGCATCCCTTTAGACATGATTTTCTTGCTGGGAGTTTCCCACCAAAAATCTAATTTTTGCTGCGGGGGATGCCCAAAATCTGACTTAACACATACTTCTGGGAAAATGAATGGACCAATCACACAAGCAGGATATAACATTTCTGGGGGGTGCTCTGTATACCATCAGGTGGCCATATATTACATTTTACAGAAAATTACAGATAGGAAAGGAAAGGTCGTTTTTAATAACATTCAATTGCAATGTGACTTGTGTAGCAATAGTAAGCGCTATATTATTTTTTTTTATTTGCTATTGTTTTGAAAGCGGAGTTACCCTTTAAGGACTGACATCACTGGCCTTATTCATGTACATGGCCAGGAATCCCAGGCTATGTGAGTAAAGGGGTGGGGATAGTTAAAAAAATGGCATGGGGATGGGACCGGTACATGTACTTATTCCGGTCACTACAGTCAGGAATTTCCCATTGAGGCGAAAGTTTTGTTATCGTTTATTTTTTTTTATTATATCGCGAATGATAACGATGTGTTCAGTGTAACGTTAACTTACAATAATTTTTGCTGGAAAGGAAAGGATAGACATTAAAAGACATTTTACATTATATACCGGTGGACTACCATATGTCTCGTGGGGGGTCTTTACAATATAGGACGAACACACTAACCAGGTAAGTAAAAGGGTCTTCATACACAATTCAGTCTAAAACCCGTAGGGGGCGTCGTTTTTAATCTAAAAACCACCCTTTGAGGGTCGTTCTTTTAGTACAGATTTCCCTACGTCTACGACGGTGAAAGGAGTAATCTTGGGACGTTCGCGTCGTCGACTAACTATTAATATTTCAGGGAGGGT
>BLSH010427533.1:70189-97335 GCA_018402905.1 Glandirana rugosa | reverse complement strand
CCCACCAAAAATCTAATTTTTGCTGCGGGGGATGCCCAAAATCTGACTTAACACATACTTCTGGGAAAATGAATGGACCAATCACACAAGCAGGATATAACATTTCTGGGGGGTGCTCTGTATACCATCAGGTGGCCATATATTACATTTTACAGAAAATTACAGATAGGAAAGGAAAGGTCGTTTTTAATAACATTCAATTGCAATGTGACTTGTGTAGCAATAGTAAGCGCTATATTATTTTTTTTTATTTGCTATTGTTTTGAAAGCGGAGTTACCCTTTAAGGACTGACATCACTGGCCTTATTCATGTACATGGCCAGGAATCCCAGGCTATGTGAGCAAAGGGGTGGGGATAGTTAAAAAATGGCATGGGGATGCCCCCCCCCACCATTAGGTCTGGTATGAATTTTATGGGGGACTCAATGCATAAAAATAGATGGCAAGAGGGCTCTCTCTCTTGGGTATAGGTTTTAAGGGGAAACCCCACTCAAAAATTTGAGTTACCCCCAAAAATTCACACCAGACGCTTCTCCAATCATGTAGCCTGGCAGGCCAGAGAAGGGGGGAAGCCAGCATGCCATCCACCACCCCAGATCCATACCAAGCCAGATATTAGCAACAGAGGGGGATAATATCTAGGATAGGGGTCTGGTGTAGATGAAGGGAATCCCCGTCTTTAGAACGCAGTAGCAGGCAACTGTCATTTTGTCGGCAATTTCAAAAGACTTTTCTTTCCCAAGGCTTGTTATTTAACCACTTCAGCCCCGGAAGGATTTCCAGCTTTAGGACCGAAGCCCTTTTTGCAATTCGGCGCTGCGTCGCTTTAACTGACAATTGCGCGGTCATGCAGCGTTGTACCCAAACGAAATTTGCGTCCTTTTTTTCCCACAAATAGAGCTTTCTTTTGGTGGTATTTGATCACCGCTGCGTCATTTCTGATCGCCGCTATAAACAAAAGAAGAGCGACAATTTTGCAAAAAAACCCAAATTTCTTACTTTTTGCTAAAATACAAATCCAAAAAAAAATATAAAAAAACATTTTTTTTCACCGGTTTTGGCCGATTTATATTCTTCCTCATATTTGTGATAACAAAAATCACAATCTGCGTTTATTGATTGGTTTTGGCAAAAGTGGCCGCGTTTACGGATGATGAGAATTCATTTTTGGGGTTTTTATTTTTTTCTTATTTTTTTATTAGTAATGGCGGCGATCTGCGATTTTTAGCGGTACTACGATATTTCAGCGGACATGTCGGACCATTTTGACACTTTTTTGGGACCATTGGCATTTATACAGCGATCAGTGCTATAAAAATGCACTGATTACTGTGTAAATGCCATTGACAGTGAAGGGGTTAACCTGCAGGGGGCGCTCTAAGGGTTAACTGTGTTCCCTGGGCGTGTTCTAACTGTGGGGGGACTGTCCTAGCTGGGGAAGGGAAGTGGTCACAGCCTCCATGTACAGGAAGGCTGTGATCACAGCCCTTCCCCCTTCACAGAACAGAGGTCCATGTTTACTTACACGGACCTCCGTTCTTTCACTCCGGGGGGGGGGCATCGCGGGTGGCCGGCAGAGATCGACTCCGCCGCACCCGCTCCCTGGCCCTCCCCGAACACAGTGAGCGCGCGGGCGCGCCTCCGGCGGCGCGCGTTCACTAGGCTCGATCCCGCAGCCGCCGTCATATGACTGCGATTTGCGGGAAAGAGCCACCTTGTCGCTGTCAAATGCCGATCAGCGGTCGGCAAGCGGTTAAAGGAAATTAGCATTTTTAAATTCTCACTTTCACTTTTCACTTTCACCCCTACAAACAGAATACTTTTAAACTATTTTAGCTTTGGGACATGACCCCTTGGGCAGTGCAGGGCGCAGAGCACTGCTCTCCGAGCCCACCCAGTTGTGTGACAATAGCAAGTGAATATTTGCTATTTTCACACTAAATCTGCTCCCCGCCAATCAGAAAGCGGGTCTGAGACCCGTTTCCCCATTGGCCAAAATGTGATGTGATCCTATAGGATGCCTAGGAGAAGGAGGAGGAGAGAGGACACACACGGCGGGAGGACAGGACACTGGAGCTCGCAGCCCACCGCCAGCCACCTGCCACGCTGAGGACACTGGAGCCGCTGCCCGCAATCCACCGATGGACCAACCGGCAGACGGGGGGGTTAGTGCCGTGCCGTCGGCTGTCCCGGGGGGTGGTTGTTTGCCACCCCCCAAAAAAATAAACTCACCAGACACTACTGGGGCTATGATGTCACAAGCATCCCCACCCCTTGTGTATATGTAGCTGCGAGGCCATGTTAGGGCAATGATGTCACTAGTATCCCCACCCCCTTTGCATATGTGCAGTTGCAAGCCCTTGTGGTCATATTAGGGCAATGATGTCACTAGTATCCCCACCCCCTTTGCATATGTGCAGTTGCGAGGCCACATAGTCGTAATAGAGCGATGATGTCACTAGTATCTCTGCCCCCCTTTGCATCTGTGCAGTTGCAAGCCTTCATGGTCGTATTAGGGCAATGATGTCACTATTATCTTTGCTCCCTTTGCATATGTGCAGCTGCGAGACCACGTGGTTATATTAGGGCGATGATGTCACTAGTATCCCCGCCCCCCTTTGCATATGTGCAGCTGCGAGACCACGTGGTTATATTAGGGCGATGATGTCACTAGTATCCCCGCCCTCCTTTGCATATGTGCAGCTGCGAGACCACGTGGTTATATTAGGGCGATGATGTCACTAGTATCCCCGCCCCCCTTTGCATATGTGCAGCTGTGAGGTCACGTAGTCGTATTAGGGCAATGATGTCACTAGTATCCCGGCCCTTGTGAACATGCAGCTGCGAGGCCACATGGCCATGTTAGGGCAATGATGTCACAAGCATGCACTCCCCTTGTATACATGCAGCTGTGAGGCTATGTAAGGGCAATGATGTCATGAGCATCCCCAACCCTCTGTGTCTGTGCAGCTGTGGGATGGGGAATAACTTGGCTGCAGCTGATTGGGCGGCAGAGGACGGGAGCGATCTTCCAGGTTCGGTTTGAAACTAAGTTCAGACCAAACCCAAGCTTATTCCCCAGTTGTCACCCTATGAAAGGAAAGGAAGAATAACCTAAATAAGAAAACAAATGCAGCCACCATATCCAAGTGCTAGTAAGCTGCAATATATGACAGTTTGGGGTTTAGATTTGAGCAGTCTGCTGTCCCAGATACGACACAGCAACAGTATGAGTAGCGAGTCATTTTCTGCCCTCATTAGTATCCTTTAGCAGAGTGTGGCCATTGCTTTTACATGGAGTGAAAAGGTGATTGACTCATTTTAATAATTGCACAGCAGGAAGGCAGGGAAGCTCCCAAACAAGACTCTACATGAGGCACAGCCTGCTACAGACAGGCAGACAGAGCATTGCATCATTTGCTAACCGCCCCACAACCTCACAGTTATGACCTGAAATCTGCAGAGCTAAACTCCAAACACTTTAACCTCCCTGGCGGCATTGCTACTGTGGGCACCCGGCCGGGCATGCATTGCGCATGCGCGAGCGGCGCCGTGTGATTGGTCCCAAAGTCTTCTAGGACCTGTCCTGTGTCCCAGAAGACTTCGGGAGGGGGAAGGCGACCTTCCACTTCCGATCGCCTAAGGCGACCGGAACCGAAGTACCCCCCAAAATTGGGTATCTGCACCCCTCTCCAAAAGCTCAGTATCAGGAGCTGGGGAGAAGGACTTAAAGCGGAAGTTCCACTTTTGCATGGAACTCCGCTTTAAGACAAGAGTCTAGTAGGCATCCGGGGTATGATAAAGTTTGAAATAAAGAAATCATAAATTATAATGTAATAAATAACTATAATTATCAAAAATATTAACATAATAATAATAAAATTTATTCAATAATGTAATCAAATCAAAAACACTGAAATTTGCTCAGTTGCAGAATTGTCGCTGTCGTCACTTTCAGTTTCTGATGATAAATTTCCCCAGTAATCAGTATCACTCAATTCTGCAAATGATTCTTATTTACTATCGCTGTTTTCTAGAGGATCAAAAACCACTTTTGACGTAAAGGGACACTTTTTGGTTGCTATGGACATTCTCATGTTTCCAGGCAGAAAGAATGACATTTATTATATAAAAGTGCATGCAGGGCGCTGGGCAAAGCACTAGGGATAAAGGGGATGTGAAATGATTTCATACAGTAATGTAATCTTACAGATCACAGTGCACTGTATGTGTTATGTGTGTTTCTCTTTTTGAATTTGCCGCCAGGCTCTGCCCCCGTGCGACGCTCGCAGGGAACGGAGCCCGGCACACAGTACAGCGAGGGGAGGACACAGCCCGCGAACACAGCTGGGGGACATTGCTGGATCCAGGGGACAAGGTGAGTAACGCTGCCTGGGATCCTGCGATGCGATCCTGAGTGGGGTTACCGCTTTTGGCATTGAAAATTAACCCCCGGGCCACACTCAGGAATACCGCCAGGGAGGCTACCTCAAATAGATACATTAATGCACACAAAGCATACGCTGTACATTTACTGTGTGCACAAAGCCAGATATCACTGACATCATCACTGTGCTGTGCATAGCCTGTGCAGAGAGCAGGGCTGTGGGAGGGGCCCAGCAGGCCCCACCCACTATGGTAAAATACGGGCGGGAGACAAGACCAGTCACCCTGCACAAAGAGAGAGAGCTGAGTTGTGGGAGGGGCCCAGCAGACTCCACCTACTACAGTAGGGGGGCGGAGACAAGACCAGTCACCCTGCACAAGGAGAGAGAGCAGTAATGAGCGGTCTTTATTACAGGAAGTCTCACACTGGATTACTGCACAGATCTGGAAGAAATACACAGAGATCACCGAGATTCTAGAAGAAGACACATGAGGGATGGATTTAGATGTTATTTATTTTTGCCTGGAGTGAAGCTTTAAAAAGGACAACTGTGGTGAAACGTTAACCCTTTGAATGTACCCCTATATTAAAATCTGCAGCAGTTTCACTATACATAGGAGCATGGAGGAACATTGGTCACATGATATCCCATCAACCTTTACCTAAGCCATACGTGAATACACAAAAATTCATTACAGAAAATAAAATGTGCAATTTGCAAATGTAACCATTTTTTATTATTATTGTTATTATTACTACTATTATTATTATATAAATATAATTACAAAACGATTGTCCACTATTTTCCAATCTGCAGCTTTCATTAAAATACCTGCTGATCCTGCCATGAAGGTCCTTGTTCAGGCATTTCCTGTTGTCTGGTTACAGCTCCTTGTCCCTTTCCTTCAAGTGGTTATACCGAGAGGATGCCTGCAGCTATAGGAATTATCCCCGTTTTTTTTCAGGAGGCCTTTTTCATTGAGGACCGGAAGGGTCCCCGATCAGCTCTAGGGTTTAGGAAGCTGGAAATGAAGAGCATTTTTGTCACAGACGGTGCTGACAGGGGATTCTGCAATTGTCTTCTCCCGGCAGCAGCAGATCCAGCAGGCTGGTTGTACCCAAGTTGATCAATCGATCAACTTAATATATTCAGTGTGCCCATTAATTGTTCGAATCTCAGACAGTTCCTGCTGAACCACCCAAGATTTGAACCGTGTATGGCCAGCATTAGATCAAGTGCAGTATCTGTTCTTATCGGCAGGGCCACTGATAAGGCAGTACAGCCAGCCCTCCTGTACTGGGCCCGGGCCCCTTGAGTTCAAAAGGGGGGTCCAGGCACCTGCTTATCAGGAGCTCTGGCTGTACTGTCTTATTACAGAAACCGATCTTCTGCCTCCTCCCCCTGCTGCGCTGCCAGCTTCTCCTCTTCTTTCCCTCTTTGTTTGCACTGCAGGGGGGTTGGTTCTGGCACATGCACCCCTGTCATCTGCAGTTCGGGCCCCCCTGTGTGCGCCTTTCCCCCCGCAGCACTGGTGGCTTCCCTCCTCCCGCGGAAAGCTGCTACAAGCACACAAGGGGATGTTTTAAGATGGAAAGCAGGGGAAGGGACTGGTAAATGTGTAATTTGCTGGCCCTTTCCTTTACTGAATGAACACAGTGAGCGATTGGTACCAATCACTTCTGTGTGCATCCATCTCTGAAGCAAAGTAAACCGTGTTTACTATGCTTCAGTTTGTGACTGAGAAGGAAGCCTCTGAGTGCTTCCCATTCATTCATCTGTGCAGCTGAGGCTACAGAGAAAGGGACTTATAAATATATGTCCTCAGTCACTTTTAGAGGGGGGAATGGGGCCCTGTCAGGTAGGCTGTATGGGGCCTTCGTGATTTCTAACAGCAACCATGCTTATCAGTGTCCAGTAGGGGTGCTACACCATCATTCTGGCCTTTAGGTAGAAATGGTTGGCTGTATAGTAACCCTGCTGGTATGATGGTGGTTCTGAAGTCTAATACTGGCTGGAACAGAAACTGGGGCGCCAACAGGCAGTTGGGACACAGGAGCCATTCCTTCGGGAAAACAGTATGGCCCCAGTTCCTCCTGGTTTGAATGGGTCTTCCTTGTCTAGCCATAGTGTGGGAAGGCAGAGAGTCCGCTGTGTCTGTGCCCCCTGAAAGTGGTCGCCCCAGGGGGGCCCATAGTAGCACTTGGATGTGGGACCCCACTATGTGAACAGACACAAGGCCACGGCACTAAATACTTTTTCTGCACTGCGCCTCTATGGGCTAGGCCTTTTGGCTAAGTCCAGGGCAATTTTTGCAACCAGGCCTCAGGGCCTAGCAGTGCACATTTCACGGCCACTATTTATATAATTTATTCATTTGTGTGTGTTTTTTTTTTTTCACTGGATGGAGGGTGTGGTCCTCGGACCTATCTTGAAGTCTAGGTTCTTTCCTCCCCTGAACTGGGGGGGTCTACCTTCGGGAGAGCCCCTTGAGCTAGTACTCGTTGGTCGGCTTCAGCTGGTCATGAGGAGATGGGTCTGCCAGGCCTTTTGGCTAGGTGGACCAAGTTCAAAACCTTGTCTATGTCTGGAGCCTTGCGCCCCGAGGTTCAGGGTAGAGGTCCTACCCTTTTGAGGGGGTGGACATAAGCACACACTTAAAGTGGTTGCCAACTCACGACAACCACTTTAAACTACAGGTAAGCCTACAATAAGGCTTACCCGTAGGTCCCGGGAATATCTCCTAAACATGTACGGTTTAGGAGATATCCCCTGTATCTGCATGTGCCAACGTCATCGGCACATGCGCACTGAAGGATCGGCACCTGGGGTTGCCCAGGGTGCCGTTTCTTCTGTTAACGTACCGTAAATGACAGCACTGGAGTCCGCGCTGTGATTGGACGGAGCCACAGACCTGGAAAAAGCATGGTGTGCCTAACCCGCTGCAACAGCTTCGTTTCAAGGTAAGTATTTCATAATGAGCTAGTATGCGCTGCATACTAGCTCATTATGCCTTTGCTTTGCAGGTTTTTTTTGTGCACTTTTTTTGTGTTTGTTTTCACATGCACCTTTTTGTACCTTTTTGTAATGGTTTGTGCGCGCCACCGTAAATTAAAAGAAAAATCAATTTTCCCTGGATCAGGGGAGCGGTGACCAGGGTCATGGGGGTGCCCACACACATGAACAGTCCCTAATCCAACCACAAGTGGCCAAGCTGGCCAAACATTTTCTAATGTGATTAGGCACCTTATAGCTTCCCTACTGCTTTGTTGAAGATTGACGTCCGATGAGTAAGCTAATAGTCTTAGTAAATACGGCCTCTTTCTGTACTGGGCTACCATCAATAAACAACATACAACAATTCTGAACACTATAAATCCATCCCGTGACATTGATCTGCTGGCCTGATAACCCCCCACCTCTACCACAGGGCATGCACTTATTTCTATATAGGGTGGAGGGATTCCCAGTGCATAGCTCCCAGCTATGAAAGGGTTGTGAGGGTATTGTGTACGAGGAGAGGAGGGCAAGACTCTAATTAAGATGTATGTGATCACAGCTCTGCTATGAGTAATAACACCCTTCATTATGGTAATGGGATATAGCATTGTCTCCAAAGACCTCAGCCCATTGTCAGAAGATACAATGAAACTAGAAATGTTTGTGAAAATAAGCGAAATGTTTCGTTTTATAAATACAAATGATCATTTTTGTATAGAGTAGGGAGTACTTAAAGCGAGCCTTCACCCCTAAAGGGGATGTTGTGCCGCCCTGCGCCGCCCCTCCTCTGTCTCTTACAGTTTTTTTTGGAAAGTACTTTATTTGTGCTGCAAAACTTTAGGTAAAAAATTCTCCCCGCCCTCTGTGCCCTCTGTGCGTGCGCAGATGTGCAACAGGGCCTGGGTCCCATTGGAGCACTGTGGCATATGTATGCATGCCCCCGGTTTCCCTGGTGACCATGTGTGCGTAAATGGGGTTTCCCACTCATGCGCAAAGACTGCTGAAACCTCCCCTGTCTTTGCACGTGCATGGAAAATCTCCTGCATGTGCCCAGATGTGTGGGCAAGCTCTGCCAGGACCTGAAGCAGTGGTGTATCATCCATGGGTGCAGGGTGTTCACTGAACACGGGCCCTGAGGGGTGGGGGGGCCCACTGTGCTCTGACCCACACTGCACCCATGGATGATCTCTCCCTGGTTGACAACCGGGGATGATCGGTGCGGTGTGGGCTTGCACACAGGCCCACTAATTTCATGATACGCCCCTGACCTGAAGACTGGGCAGAGCCCATCGGCACATCTGCCTGAGTGCCATAGTGGGGGCTTCCGAGAGAGGGGGAGCCACCAAAGGAGACGGAATGAAGATTTGCTTTAACCACTTCCCATCCAGGCCAATTCTGGCACTTCGCTCCTACATGTAAAAACCGCAATTTTTTTTTTTTTTTTTTAGAAAATTACTCAGAACCCCCAACATTATATATGTTTTTTTTAGCAGAGACCTTAGGGAATAAAATGGTGGTCATTGCAAATTTTTATGTCACTCGGTATTTGCGCAGCGATTTTTTAAACGCGTTTTTAAAAAAAAAAAAATGTTTCTCGAATAAAAAAAAAACAAAACAGTAAAGTTAGCCCAATTATTTTGTATAATGTAAAAAGATGATGTTACGCTGAGTAAAAAGATACCTAACATGTTACGCTTTAAAATTGCGCACACTCGTGGAATGGAGCCAAACTTTGGAACTTAAAAATCTCAATAGGTGACGCTTTAAAAAAAATGACAGGTTACCTGTTCAAGGTTACATAGGAGTTCTAGTACTAGAATTACTGCTCTCGCTCTAGCCCGGACGTGACGTCATAATGTTGTGCCCGGGTCTCCGAGATTCATAGAGACTGCCGGGGACAATCTGGCCCTCAGTTTTCTCTATGGCTAACTTCCTCCTACATGTAAAAACCATCATTTTTTTTTTTTTTTAGAAAATTACTCAGAACCCCCAAACATCATATATGTTTTTTAGCAGAGACCCTGGGGAATAAAATGGTGGTCATTGCAAATTTTTATTCCTTCTCCGGGCTCGCTGATCGCACGGGTGAGCCGGTAGAAGCACCGAAGGGTGGCTGGAGGGGGGGAACGTCCCCTTCCGCGGCCTGTAAGAGCGATCAAGCGGCTGAACTACCGCTATGATTGTTCTTACGGTGCAGGGAATCGCTGGCCGAAAAAGCTGATATCTGAATGAGGCATCATTCAGATGTCCTCACTCAAAGTCTAGGATGTTACATGACGTACCTTGGGCGGGAAGCAGTTTTTAAGACACCTGTCAGGTTATTGATATATTTATTTTTATTTCCACTCTGACTGACATCCTTTGATTGAAAAATTGAAGGGGCAGGGTGGAAATTATCAGCTGCATCCAATCACTGTTCTGCAATGGCTGCAGCTGCTGATCAACAAATGTTCTCCAGCATGTCCCTTCAACAGAAGCCAATCAAACGACTGACCTCTGTTGAACAAGGGTGCACAACAACAAGTCTGGCGCTCAGTCAGTGGCTATGGCACAGGACCCGCATGAGAACAGTGTGTGGTACCTAATGGGGACTCAAACCACTTGGGCGATGAGGACTCACAGGCAGAATTGGCGTGATTCTGCTCATGATCCCAAAAATGCAAAATGTGCTCTGTGAATTTTGGTGCCATTCAATCCTCAAACTCGGTGCGATTTTGTTGCAATTGTCAAATGGCAAAATGCATGAGAATACGGAGAACGCGGCAACATGTGTGTGTAAAATCGCACCTGGCACAGGGCCAAAATGTTGCTGCTGAGCCTCTTTTGGGTGACAAATGCACATAGGGCAGCCTATTCAAGTGATTTGGGTGTCCTATGTGCAACACGCAGAATCACGTGAAAATTACGCTCACACAACCGCGAGCGGGAACACTTGTCCCTGTTACACAATATGTGAAGGCTAAGCTTTTGCTGAATTTATACCCAACAGGAATAATCAATAAACAAAATATACTTTCTGCTTGTGTGTTTAATGATATTTGGTGATGGATATGGATAAAGGATGGTGAAATGTACATTATCATTGTAGTACATCTGGGATCCAGTGGCAGCTAAAGGTCTTTTTTGGGGGGGGGGGGTGCGGCAAACAATCCACCCACCAACACCCCCCCCCCCAGTCAGGGTCAGGTCACGGGGGGCACCGGTAAGCCAGTTAGTCAGGGCCCCGCACTTACCCCATCTCTCGGGCAGCACCCCATTAGAATCCATGCGTCCGGTGCCCTACATGTAGATCAGGGGGCCGGACACATGGGTGGGGGGGCAGCGCCCGTGCACCCCTGATGGATGGGCTGCCATTGCTGGAATCATGAGTTTCCCTCCATAACTATTGTGTAAAGGAGGAAGGCCACATCACCACCAAAATTCACCAATGTCCTTCTTTATATGCTGCCAGAACACAAAGGTTGCGCTCATTTTTTTGCAAATTATATCTCCTCCCCTCCCCATAGAAAATACAATACACAGATCATGGGCACCTGAGTCTCTGATTTTAAGGGATACTCCCTACTTTTTTTTTTAAGGAAATGAGCATCAATGGCAGGGTTTCTCACCCAGGGTTCCTCCAGAGGTCGCTAGGCGTTCCTTCAGCAGTGAGCAATTTCCCACTGACACCATTGATCTTTTTTAGCTATCTGTAAGGGGTAATTCCACCCAAGGACCACAAGTGTAAGGAGCATTCTTCCCACTGACCATCACACTAATGCGGGGGTCAGCAACCTGTAGATCGCAATCTACCAGTAGAACGCAGACAGGTGACTGGTAGATCGCAGTCTGGGCTTGCTGACCCACCATCCCAAAGCATCAAACAGAGTGCAATGCAGGGGAATTACTTGGAGCTGTAGTAGGGAACAAGAGCCGCATACGCCCAGGGCCGGCTCTACCACTAGGCGAAGTAGGCGGCCACCTAGGGCGCACTGCCGCCCAGGGCGCCCAGCCATTGTTGATTCGTCACTGCTTTGCATTGATCACTCATGTCACTGGAGAGCCGTGACTATCAGCACACCAGTGTGGTAAAATGAGACGGGTCAAGAGGCACAGGTGCAGGCCTGTGGACCATGGCTAAAGAAATAGGTAGAGAGGCGCTGCAAAAATCTCCACCTCCATCGTATACATGGACAGGGCAAAGGGGGTGGAGTCAGGGGCAGAGCCAAAGGGGGGGCGGCAAAATGAGGTTTCGCCTAGGGTGTCAAAAATCCTTGCACCAGCCCTGCATACGCCGATGCCTCCTCTGTAGTGCTGGCTTCTGTGCCATGTGAAGTGACCCCATTTATTTGAATGGGTCATGATTGGCAGGCGGTAGCACGCACCAAAAGCAACAGGAGGCTTAATTCCTGCTGCAGCATGTGTACAGCTTTGGCTGTTGCCTCAACAGCTAAAGAGGGTAGGGGTTGGGGGCAGTAAAACAGAGTTTTACGTGTGAACGAGCACTTAAGCCTTGTACACACGGTTCGACGGTCGTACGACCGAACGGACCAAATCATGTGTTGGCTGTTGTATCTAGCATACTGACTGCACTACACGATCGTACGACCAAAGAAAGTTCAGGTGCATGTAACTAACCACTTGCCGACCGCCAACAGCAGGTTGACGGCGGCAAAGTGGCTCGTTATCGCAAATCGGCGTCATACGACGGCGGCTGCGGTAACGCGCACTGTGAGCGCGCGCGCGCCGCCGGAGGCGCGCCCGCGCGCTCACAGTGTTCGGGGAGGGCCAGGGAGCGGGTGCGGCGGCTTCGATTGCCGCCGGCTACCCGCGATGGCCCCCCCCCGGAGCGAATGAACGGAGGTCCGTGTAAGTAAACACGGACCTCCGTTCTGTGTGAGGGGGAAGAGCTGTGATCACAGCCTTCCTGTATACGAAGGCTGTGACCACTTCCCTTCCCCAGCTAGGGCAGTCCCCACACAGTTAGAACACGCCCAGGGAACACAGTTAACCCTTAGAGCGCCCCCTGCAGGTTAACCCCTTCACTGCCAATGGCAATTACACAGTAATCAGTGCATTTTTATAGCACTGATCGCTGTATAAATGCCAATGGTCCCAAAAAAGTGTCAAAATAGTCTGACATGTCCGCCGCAATATCGCAGTACCACTAAAAATCGCAGATCGCCGCCATTACTAGTAAAAAAAAATAAATAAATGAAAGCCCCAAAAATGAATTCTCATCCTCCGTAAATGCGACCACTTTTGCGCAAACCAATCAATAAACGCAGATTGCGTTTTTTTTTATCACAAATATGAGTAAGAATATAAATCGTCCAAAAACGGTGAAAAAAAAGTTTTTTTATATTTTTTTTTTGGATTTGTATTTTAGCAAAAAGTAAGAAATTTGTTTTTTTTTTTTGCAAAATTGTCGCTCTTCTTTTGTTTATAGCGGTGATCAGAAATGACGCAGAGGGGATCAAATACCCCCAAAAGAAAGCTCTGTTTGTGGGAAAAAAAGGACGCAAATTTTGTTTGGGTACAACGTCGCACGACTGTGCAATTTTCAGTTAAAGTGACGCAGTGCCGAATCGCAAAAAGGGCTCCGGTCCAAAAGCTGGAAATCCTTCCGGGGCTGAAGTGGTTAACATCTGGCCATTCCTGACTTCTGAGCATGCGTGTTTTGCACAATACAACTTGTTGGACCAACTGCTCTGTACACACGATACAACGGTCGTATGACCGCTTGTTGGTACGACCAAGTTTTCTAGTTTGCTCATACAACTCCCGTTGTAGGACCGTTGTACGTCGGCTGTTCTAATGGCGCGTACTAACGATCGATTTCGCATACAATTGTCGTTTTTACGACCTGTTGTATACGATCGTCGACTCGTGTGAACGAGGCTTTAGAGTGCAGCTGCCGAATGCAGCTAAGGGCTCATTCACAAGTGCAGCAGTTCCTCTAAAAAGTCATCTGAGTGAGTTTGACAAGTGGTGATGTTGCCTCCTCACCACCTAATTTAAACCCATGATTGCCGTGCAATGCACGCGATTGCGACACGGTAGTATGGCAATTACAGGTGTAGCTTCCTTAGCAGTTATCCTGAGTGTGGCTTAGGGTTAATTTTCATTACCAAAAGCGGTAACCCCGAGCCACACTCGGGATCGCATCGCAGGATCCAGGCAAAACGACTTACCTTGTCCCTTGGATCCTGCGATGTCCTCCTGCTGTCCTCCGGTGGAATCTTCGCTCGATGCCTCTGGGTTCCGGGCTCCGTTCCCTGCGAGCGTCGCGGCAAATTCAAAAAGTGAAAAACAACACATACAGTGCACTGTGATCTGTAGGATTACATTACTGTGTCCAATCATTTCACATCCCCTTTGTCCCTATTGCTTTGTCCAGAGCCCTGCATGCACTTTTATATTATAGGTGCCATTCTTTCTGCCTGGAAACTTGAGAATGTCCATGGCATCCAAAAAAAGTCCCTTTACATCAAAAGTGTTTTTAGACCATCTAGAAAACAGCGATAGTAAATAAGAATGATTTGCAGAATTGAGTGATACTGATTTTTGGGGAAATTCATCATCAGACACTGAAAGTGACGACAGCGACAATTTCAGTTTTTTTCATTTGATTACATTATTGAACATATATTATTATTATTATGTTAATATTTTAATAATTAAAAATAGTTATTTATTATATTATAATTTATGATTTCGTTGTTTCAAACTTTATCATACCGGGGATGTCTACTAGACTCTTGTTTGGACAGATTTAAGTAAGTTATTCCTAAGAATTACAGGCCTACAATATAAAACGCCAAATTTCTATGCGACAAATTGTACCGCTTTGAGGCGCAAAAATCTGACATAATCACACCGCCAGGGGGGTTAAAATTGGTGTGAGGAAATGACACTGTGCCCAGGGATCTTTGACTACTCCCATGTTGTTCAGGCAGGGCCGGCTTAAGAGCATCATGGGCCTGGTGCTGAGGATTTTGGTGGGGTGGAAATAAATAAAATGAAAATGCAAACAATTTTTTGTTAAAATAAATTAAATATGCTGCCGCAATTTACATATCGATCATGGGTACACTGTATACAGAGCAGGGCTGGGCAGTATTAGTGACTCACTCACACCATTGGGCTGGGCCTATCTTAAGGAAGGGGCCTGGAGCTGCAGCTCCAATAGCCCCTATGTTAATCCGGCCCTGCGTTCAGGTAGATCTCCACCTCTTTAAAGCGGTAGTAAACCCATCCATTTAAAACCAGTTACATTTCCGGCACGTGCCGGAAATGTAACACTCCCATTGGTTGTGTTCTAAACCAAACTGTCAAACCATCCAATGGCTGGTGTCCTAGCTGATCACATGTGCAGCATCATGGCAGTTGTAGATTAAACAGAGGCCAAGATGGCAGCTTCCTTGGCTGAAAAAGATAGGAGGGTTTACTACCACTTTAAGTTTGCCTACGCCTGCTCTAATGTATCACGAGTTGTAGATATAGCAGTGTTTAGCAGGGGTTCCCCGAGATCAGAAAGTTATTTCAAGGGTTCCTCTGTGTTGAAAAGGTTGAGCTTATCAAATCTGAAGGTTTTCATTTTATTTCTCCATATTCTGTAGGTTTTGTATTACATTTCTAAAGGATCAGTCCAACCCATATTGATATTTCAGTTTTTTGGTAGATTCTGAAGAGCTGACCATTCCCTTTATTTCTAGAGGGCTCTGTTGGTGAGATCTCTGCATGGCTCTCTGATTATCAGGGACTCCCAACATCTCTGCTGATTTTTTTTGTTATTTTACATTACAGGGAATGTAACAAAAGGATCAGGAACACACAAAGGTGGGAGGGAACACCCAAAACCCCCATCTAGGCCTAAACAGAGTCGGGCAATATGGCAGGGACATGGTCATGGGCGTCCGCAGGTAGGGGCAAGGGGGGCAAGCGCCCCCCCCGGAATTAGGGATCATATCGGGGGTTCCCCACTTTGTCCTTATCCTAGCACCGGTGGCGGGCCCTGCTCGCACCTGTACGCGGTTTAGCAGGGCCGGTGACAGCTGGTGCGAGGAGCGGGACAGCGAAGGCCTCAAGGGGTGGGCAGGGTGACATCACCCGGTCTACATAGTATGAGCGAGCAGCCCAGGAGATGGAAAGGAATGCGGCAGATGCCAGGAGCAGCGGGTACAGTGTCCCCAGCACCTCCCAGAGCCTGAAACCCCTGGACTCCTTAAACCTCCTCACCGCTCCCAGGCCCGGAAGACAGACTAACCGGGGGCTTAGAGAACAAGGACAGGCAGGAAATGCAAGCAGCCAGGGACCGCTCCATGTCACATCGTAGATCCGATGGAAGGAACAGAGCATCTCCTGTCCTCACCCAGAATGAAAACAGGTCTTGCCAGCTGCTTGCCATCATGGACATTCTACTGGCATGCAGGGTATTGTACTAAGCATTACACACACCATTAGACATAGGGGCACTAGAGGAACTGCAGACAGGGCTAGGGGTCTCTCTCTCTGACCCCCCTCTCTCTCTCACCCCTCTCTGTTACCCCCCTCTGTCTCTCTGTCACCCCCGTCTCTCTCTGTTACCCCCCCCCCCACATTTATGCAGTCTCTTACAGTCTCTTGTGCCATGTCCGCAATCTTACAGTCTCTTGTGCCATGTCCACAGTCTCTGACCATCTCCTGTACCATGTCCACAGTCTCTGACCGTCTCCTGTACCATGTCTGCAGTCTCTGACCATCTCCATTACTACGTCTGCAGTCTCTGACCCTCTCCTGTACTATGTCTGCAGTCTCTGACTGTGATAATGGCATTGTCCAAAAGGGGCAGAGCACGGGTGACCTTAAAATGATGCCCCCCCCCCCTGAAAAAAGTTCTGCGGATGCCCATGGACATGGTGTATTATGATAGCTTCTGGGGTATCCAAGACATATAAGAAGCTAGGCCCACCAAGCTCCACCGATAACTAAAAGATGACATTTTGAGTGGACGGTCCCTTTAATTTAAAATCTGTTTTCTGAAGGGTCTTTGCTAGAGGGCCTCTGAGATAGCAGTGCACTTGTGTGAAAGCCATCAGCAAATTGTTTCTAGAAATTGTCTTAAAATGTTTGCATCTATATACCAAAATATTATAAAGGGTGTCTCAAAAGTCTGCAAGTCTGGAAAAATTATCTAACTCATATTATATTTTTTACTAATATCATATTTTTAAATATTTTTTTTTTAATTTTGTAAATATTTGGCAAAATTTTGTAATAGAGGTACATTTAGCTACAATTTCCCATTTTCGCTATGCGGCAGCTTTTGAGACTATATATATAGAAACATAGAAAAGTGAAGGCAGAAAAAGACTGAGTAGTCCATCGAGTCTGCCCCTTTTTATTTATTTTTTTATTTATTTTTTTTAATATATTTTTTTTACATTAGCCTTGTTGTCTGACTATAGATTTATGCTTATCCCAAGCATGTTTGAAGCCATTTACTGTTGACTGTCTCACAACCTCTGTTGGTAGTTTATTCCAATCATCAACCACCCTTTCAGTAAAATAATACTTTCTAAGATTAGTTTTGAACTTCCCCCCAGTTAGTTTGAGGTCCCCGTGTTCTTGATTTTGGTTTCATATTGAAAAGACTGCCCTCCTGAACCTTATTCACCCCCTTGATGTATTTAAAGGTTTCAATCGATGTCTCCCCTCTCCCTTCTTTCCTCCAGACTGTACATATTAAGTTCCTGAAGTTGCTCTTGATATGTTTTATCCCCCAGACCTTTCACCATTTTTGTTACCCGTCTCTGAACTCGTTCTATTTTATCAATATCTTTTTGTAAGTGAGGTCTCCAGAACTGGACACCGTATTCTAAGTGAGGTCTCACTAAAGATCTATATAGAGGAATCAGAACCTCCTTCCTCCTGCTGGTGATCCCTCTACTGATACATCCCAGAATTCTATTTGCTTTTCCCACTGCCTGGTTACACTGTTTGCTCATTTTGCAAATCATCTGAAATAAGCACCCCCAAATCTTTTTCTTCTGTAGTGCTGGCCAACACTGTACCCCCAATGCTGTACTCTCTAAGGGGATTCTTTTTCCCTAGATGCATTATTTTACATATATATATGATAGAATTTACTGAGATAAAAACTTTGTCTGAAGGCTATACCCTGCTGAATAGATATATTTTGGCTTTGTAGTGATGGGACATTGGTATGGAGGCTCACATTATGAATTTTTCATGCAATTTATATTTTGTTGAAGGATAACGCTCGCAAAATTGAATGTACAATGCTGACACCCTTTAGAGGGACCCCAATCATATCTGTGACTTATAATGCATTTGAATGTATAAAAAAAAACAAGAAATGCTGAATGTGTTCATTTTGTATTTATTTTGAAAAAATATAATCTGTGTAACAAAAATGTAACAAAAAGTGCATTAAAAACATATTTACAAATGCTTGTTGCACGTAGCCCTGCCATTTTAACCTTTTAGCTACCAGTGAGGCTTTTGTTCTTCCTCTATAAGAGGACCCCCCCCTGGAGCCAACTGGTTAAATATGACCCAATGCATATCGCATACTTATTACTCAACCCTTTGGGTTTACCAGGGTCTAAATTGTACCCCCTTATTTTCAATCCCCCTATGAGGACTAAATTGTCCACAGTGTTTTGCCTAGGATAATTCCATGCAACAAGTGGATGTATATTGGTGACACTATTTACAAAACAGTGCTATAAATTACAATGTAGTTTTGTGTGTGTTTTTTTGTTTTGTTTTTTTTTTAAGTCTCTGTTTTGCTGTTTCACCATGGCCTCCAGATGGCGCTAGTAAGCTGTGGTGGGCTGGGGGCAGGCCTTTGTGCAGGA
Organism: Glandirana rugosa; assembly: GCA_018402905.1. NCBI lineage: Eukaryota > Metazoa > Chordata > Amphibia > Anura > Ranidae > Glandirana > Glandirana rugosa. The sequence continues at coordinate 79,106 of BLSH010427533.1, read as the reverse complement.
GGCTGGCTGGGGGAAGGGCAGAAGTCTGATCTTCTAGGGCTGAGATGGAGGATGATTCTGGAACTGTTCTGTTTGGGGTTGGGGGATTTTGTGCAGTCCAAGCAGCAGAGTTCAGGACTTCTCTTCAAGTGGTCCAGGAGAAGGTTGCTGGTTTCTTCAGCAATGACATTGGTTTTGGTCAGGATGCCACTAAGACGGTCTAGGCAAGCTCTGTACCCTTCTCTGTATTTCTCTGCAGAGTCTGAACAGAAAAAGAACATGGTTATAATGTGGGCCAACAGCCAAAGCTTGACCATACAAAACTGATTAGTTGTCTAGAAAACAGCTCTACAGTTTCCTTTTCTGTCTAATGCCACCACACCCTGCCAGCCTGGGTAATATCCCGCCATAGACTAACAGTACTCTTTTCAATACACCCATATGATGAGAAGTAGCTAACCTATAGCTTGGTCATCATATTTATTAAGGTAGTGGTTTAATGCTTGGTCACCATACACAATAAAGTGATGGTTTGATGCTTGGCCATCATATATAATAAGGTAGTGGTTTGATGCTTGGCCTACATGTAAAATAAGATGGTGGTTTGATACTTGGCGGTCATAAATAATATGGTAGTGGATTAATGCTTGGCTATCATACATCATAAGGTAGTGGTTTGATGATTGCCCACCATATATAAGAAGGTAGTGGCTTGATGCTTGGCCATCATATATGATAAGCTAGTGGTTTACTGCTTGACCATCATATATAATAATAGTGGTTTGATGCTTGGCCACCATGTAGTGATGGTTTGATGCTTGACCACCATATATAATAAGGTGGTGGTTTGATGTTTGGTCATCATTTATAATAAGGTGGTAGCAATAAGGTGGTAGTTTGATGCTTGACCACCATATATAATAAGGTGGTGGTTTGATGTTTGGCCATCATTTATAATAAGGTGGTAGTTTGATGCTTGGCCACCATATATAATAGGTAGTGGTTGGATGCTTAGCCACCATATTTAATAGGTAGTGATTTTATGCATGGCCACCATGTATTATAAGGTGGTGGTTTGATGCTTGGTCACCATATATAATAAGGTGGTGGTTTGATGTTTGGCCATCATTTATAATAAGGTGGTAGTTTGATGCTTGACCACCATATATAATAGATAGTGGTTGGCTGCTTAGCCACCATATGTAATAGGTAGTGGTTTGATGCTCGGCCACCATGTATTATAAGGTGGTGGTTTGATGCTTGGCCACCATATAGAATAGGTAGCGGTTGGATACTTAGCCACCATATGTAATAGGTAGTGGTTTTATGCTAGGCTACCATGTATTAAAAGGTGGTGGTTTGATGCTTGGCCACCATATAGAATAAGGTAGTGGTTTAATGCTTGGCCATAATAAGGTATTGGTTGGTTTGATGCTTGGCCACCATATATAATAAAGTAGTGGTTTATAGTTCTACAACAGCAGTAAAGCCACAGGACCAATTACTATCTAAATTACTAAAGCATTAGCAATTACTATCAAAATGCTACAAATATTTTGGTTTGAAGGAATGGCATGCTTCCACTTTTTTCTGAAGAGTGCTAATTATTACTATTATTATTACTTAATGATTACTACTACTATTAATATTATCATTATTACTGCTATTAGTATTATTAGTATTCAGAAGTAACACTTACTTTGTGTTTGAACTGGAGGGATGTCCTTTAGGAATCGAACAGTCATCTCCAAAATATCAGCTTTTTCTAGCTTGGAATATCTGGAATTCTGTAAAGAGAAAAACATAAAAATTGTGGTTAAGAAACAAAAATATAGTAATATTACTCATTAAAAAAACAGCCAAAACGATAGGCACCCCATAACACACAAGTGTCCCCTTTTTATCTATTATTTAACATTTTCTGGCTTTAAATGTATTTTGTATATCATGTATAATTTTCATTGAGACTTTTTTTTGCAGGGACACTCCATATATAATATAATATAAATAATGTGTTTACATCTATATATTTATATATATATAATGCTCCTCTATATCTTCTTAACACAATATATAATACTGAACTTTATTATGCAATTTTTGTTTGCATAGATTGTGATGTCTCTTTTGTTTTATTTGATTGTTTTTATGCAACATAGAGCATAAAAATGTAATAAATAAATAATAATAAAAGTATTTAAATTTAAAAGAAAATACCACTTACATCTTTTCCAATAAGAGGCAGGATGAGTGTTTTCAGCTGGTTCAGGCTTTCATTAATTCTAGCCCTCCTTCGCTTTTCCATCAGAGGTTTGAGGGTCTGGAAATGAAATATAATATTTGGTTACAATCATGCTGCCATGCCCATGATGGAATCATAAGAAAAATCACAAGCATGGGAGAAGGTCCAGCCTGTCGGTGTGCACTTACCTTCCTCAGCTCGCTGGCTTCTTTGCTTTTCTTGCCAGGCTTGGGTTGGTAGCTGTGGGTGGTAGATTCTGGGAGGATCATGCTGGGTGCCATGGCTCAGAGACAGGCTGTGCTCTCTCTGTGCTGGGAGGAGGTAGTATGAAGGCTGCAGCTTTGCTGCTTCTATTTATGCAGCACCTCTGAGCCTGGCCCCACCCACTACTAACAATTTTAGGATTGACAATGGCCCCTCTGGGGAGAATGCTCCCACCCCTCCCTTCTATATGAATTTATTACAGCCATCTGCTCAAGACAGGTAACTGACTTTGCCACTTGTATGCAAAAAAAATAAAAATAAAATAAAAATAAATACATGAAATAAAAAAGGGATATGATGACCCTTCTATTTACAGCACAGGTGTATCAGTTCCATCAATTCAAATGCAAATTGGATTCATTACATTACTGTGTGATGTTTGCAAATACAATGTTTTGTGTTTTGTAGTTTTATCCTATTGTGTGTTGTGTTTGTATATATACAAAGGTTTACAATGTATCTCTTGTGCATCAGTTTCGTATATTATGATATTTTGGGTTTCAAGGCAAAAAAAGTCATTTTATAACAGTTTTTACCATTGCAGGCATTGATGGGCTTTATCTTTAGAAGAACCAGAAAATATATAATATATAATAATATATAATTTAAGGCAAAAAAGTCATTTTATAACAGTTTTTAGCATTGCATGCATTGATGGCCTTTATCTTTGGAAGAACCAGAAAATATATCAAATATAATAATATATAAGTTAAGGGAAAAAATATATTTTATTACAGTTTTTACCATTGCATGCATTGGATCTTTAGAAGAACCAGAAAATATATCATATATAATAATATATAATTTAAGGGAAAAAGTCATTTTATTACAGTTTTTACCATTGCATGCATTGGATCTTTAGAAGAACCAGAAAATATAATATATAATAATATATAATTTAAGGAAAAAAGTCATTTTATAACATTTTTTACAATTGCATGCATTGATAGACTTTATCTTTAGAAGAACCAGAAAATATATCAAATATAATAATATATATGTTAAGGATAAAAAATACATTTTATTACAGGTTTTACCATTGCATGCATTGATGGGCTTTATCTTTAGAAGAACCAGAAAATATAATACATAATAATATATAATTTAAGGAAAAAAATAAATTTTATTACAGTTTTACCATTGCATGCATTGATGGACTTTATCTTTGGAAGAACCAGAAAATATATTGATTGTTTTTATATTTTTAATGTATATTTTTAATTATTTTGTGTTGTGATTTTCAGTGTAGAGGAAAAACTGCAAATGTTACTATCTTGAAATTGCAGCATATTTATAACACTTGTTACTTTATATTGTACAAAATATACATGCTTAAGATTATTTCTATTTAAATATAATTTTTTAATGCAAAGAGAAAATCTATTTAACAAAAAACAAAAAACTGAGTAATAAGAATGACCTTCTGAAGAGGTAATTACAGTGGACCCCCAACCATTCCCCCCAACCCCAAGCCAAGCTAAAGCATTAATAAATAAGACCTACATTCTGATTGGCTGGTTTAGCAGCCTGCAATGCAATCATATGCAATGTTATTGTCTGCATCATATTAAAATAGATTAAATAAAGGCTAAAGTGCTGGGTTACATTGTAAATTGTTGAAGAGTTGGATTACCCTCCCCCCAACACACAAACACCCCACCCCCTCTTTGTCCCAAAAGAGCAGATAAAACCTCTGAAATGACATATGAAAGCTTCAGCCTCAGCAATATATTAAAAACAAGAGCAGATGTTACTTATGTCTATGCAAATCAGCCTTGCATTGATAACCTGGCTGGATGCTGCTGCCTGCACCTGGCTGAACTGTCCTGCAAGACTTGGGAGTCGTGTTCCCAGGGCTCTGATTGGTGGGTAGGGAGACCATGTGCCCCACCCCCACCTCCCCCTTCCCACTTCCAAGCTATTATCCCTTGTCTTCTGCTATGTTTGAATCTTCAGTTGGGATTTGAATATTGTAACCCATATTGGCTTGGGTCCTTGTTCCCCATCTGGGGGGCCAATCTCTCACCACCCCCCTATTTGGGTAACAAAGTAGCCAGCAGCTGTCAGGGTGTCCTGGCCAATGCCTGGGGTGCCCCCCTCTCCTCTTACAGACCAGGCTTTGTTATAGGTGACATACAGAAGGCAGGTTTTCAGCTTGGGCTGGGATGGTAATAAACAGGAGGAAGCCAAACCAGCATCCCAAGCTGTAATTATCCTAAATTCCCACAAATCAGACGACTCCCTGGATATGGAGGCCCTGGGGGAGGTGAGCAAGGCGTCTGCTGCCCATTGGGGTTCCTAGGATTTCTGCTTCTTTCACACATTGATACTCATTATTTATATTATATTCTGAGAAACACACCTCGTACCTTAGTAGATACAATGTGCAATAAGAATAAAAATATCAGATTGCTGATGGTGACATCGCACCGACTAATATCGTCCATTCTTTTCCATCATTCTATTCATTCATTTCCATCATCTCTCTTCATTCCCTTCATTGTGTCCATCGGTCACCTCCCTTCATTCCCCTCATTTATCTATCCTTTCTATCATCTCTGTCCATCTCCTTCATTCTATTCATTCTTTTCTATCATCTCTCTTTATCCTTCATTCCCTCCATTATCTCTATTCTCTCCTCTTCTCCTCCATTATCTCTATTCTCTCCTCTTCTCCTCCATTATCTCTATTCTCTCCTCTTCTCCTCCATTATCTCTATTCTCTTCTCTTCTCCTCCATTATCTCTATTCTCTCCTCTTCTCCTCTGTCTTTATTTACCTTCTTCATTTATCATCTTCTCTCTCATCTTTTATCTCATTTACCCTTTTTCGGTCACTTCCCATACTTCTCTCCCTGATTTCCTCTTTCCCCTTTTTATCTTTGTTTTTTTTTCTGACTCCCCTTACCTTCCATTCTTCCACCCTTCCTTCCCTCTCTCTATCCTTCCTCCCTTCCATCCTTCCTACATTTCTTCCATCATTTCTCCTATCCTCGCATTCTTCCTTTCTTTCTATCATCCTTCTTCCTCCTCCCTTTCTTCCATCATCTCTCCCTTTCTTTCTCCTGTCTTTCCATTCTTTTTGTCCTTCCATCTTTCCTTCCTTATATCGTTCATCCCTTCTATCTTTCCTCCTATTATCTTACCATTCTTGTCTTCCTTCCATCCATTAATCCATGCATTCTTTCTTCTATCTTTGCATTTCCTCCCCTTTATACTTCCTTCTCTATTTCTTCCTGGCATCTTTTATTTCATCTTTTCTCTCTTTCCTTTACCCAAACTTTCCTGCTTGGACTCTTCCTCCCCAGAGTCCCCCCATATTCTCTTCTCTCTCCTCTTCTCTCTCTTCTTCTTCTTCTTCTCTCTCCTCTCTCTCCTCTCTCTCTTCTCTTCTTCTTCTCTCTCTTTTTCTCTATTTCCTTCTCTTTATTTCTCTCTTTCTATTTTCCCTTCTTCTCATTCTCTTCCCCTTTCTATTCTCTCCCCCCCCCCCCCTTCTCTGTCTTCTCTCTCTTATTCTTCTCTTTCTTTTTCTCTCTCTTCTCTGTCTCCTCTCTCTCTCTTCTCTGTCTTCTCTCTCTCTCTTCTTTCCTGGTCTCTATATTTTCTTCTTTCTTGCTTATATTCTTTCTCTGCATCTCTCCTCTCCTCTCTTCTCTTCTCCTCTCCTCTCTTCTCCTCTCCTCTCTTCTCTTCTCCTCTCTTCTCTTCTCCTCTCTTCTCCTCTCCTCTCTTCTTCTCTCTTCTCCTCTCTTCTCTTCTCCTCTCCTCTCTTCTCCTCTCTTCTCCTCTCTTCTCCTCTCTTCTCTCTCCCCTTGCCTTCTTTGGCCCCCCCATGTTCATTTTTCTCCTTCGTCTCCTCTCTTTACCTTCTTGTCCTCTCTGTTCTCTTGTATCACTTTCCTTCTCTCTTGCTCCCTTGCATCTTATATTCCATCCTTTCCCCCTTGCTTTTTTCTACGCTATTTCCTTCTATGTTCCCATTTATCCTTCCTTTTTACACCTTTCATTCCTCCATCCTCTCTTCTTTCCTGCTCTCTGCCTTTACCTTCTTGCTCAGATTCTTTCTCCCCATTGTGTTATCCCATCGCACCTTCTCTCTCTCTCTGCTTGCCTTCTGTGGTCCCCCAAGTTCCTATTTCTCCTTCATCTTCCCTCTTCCCCCCTTTTCCTCTCTCCCCTACTATATATCTTTTGTAGACTTACACATCCAGCAATGAAGATCCATCAGCCCAGGGTCTTTATTCATTAGTTTACTTGTTTCCTGGCTCATACACCTGCTACATCTTTGCTCTTATCGAACCGATATTACAATACACTTCCAATAGAACAGGGAACAAATCAGAGAGAAGTTCAGACTTTATATTCACCCTCCATTGAATCAAAAGTAACATTTCCTATATTTTCTACAAAAAGTAACATTCTGCACATTTCACATTCCCCCAATTTCCATACAAAGTAACATTCTGCACTTTTCACATTCCCCCCAATTTCTATACAAAGTAACATTCTGCACATTGCCCCCAATTTCTATACAAAGTAACATTCTGCACATTTCACATTCCCCCCAATTTCTATACAAAGTAACATTCTGCACATTCCCCCCAATTTCTATACAAAGTAACATTCTGCACATTTCACATTCCCCCCAATTTCTATACAAAGTAACATTCTGCACATTTCACATTCCCCCCAATTTCTATACAAAGTAACATTCTGCACATTTCACATTCCCCCCCAATTTCTATACAAAGTAACATTCTGCACATTTCACATTCCCCCCAATTTCTATACAAAGTAACATTCTGCACTTTTCACATTCCCCCCAATTTCTATACAAAGTAACATTCTGCACATTTTATTTTTTCGGTTAGAAGAACAGATCGCCCCCAGCCTGGCGGTTATGTTGTGTAGATGAGACGTTTAAACTTCAGATTTTATTTAATTGCATTTCTTTTAATCTCAGCAGAGATTAGCATGACAAACGCCAAGTCTGCTCCATGGGGGTCATTCTTTACAATGTGGATCATCTAAATTGCATTCTAGAGGGGTTTGGGGGGGACCTCAGGCTGGACAGATTTGGCTGCACGCGTCTGACACGCTCCTGCCCCCCCCTCTCCCCCGAGACCCCCGCCCCTCCCCTCCCCCCCTCTGCAGGATGCAAGTCGCACGCTTCACAATCCAAACTTTTCATAAAACAGCTTTTTGTCTGCAATATTTAAATAAACACATTTTGGCGTGGGTACCCCATCTGTTGGAGAGGCAACAAAAGAAATCTTTGTGTGTATATGATTTGTGGTGGGGGTGGGGGAGGGGTGGGGGTGAGGAAGGGGGGGGTGATGGATCAGATCGATTTTTGAAGAACATTTTCCACATCTTGCTGGGTCTGATGCCCCAAATACCCAACACAAAGCAGTCTCTGCACCCCCGGGCACAGGGAGCTCCTATACACCTTGTATTATATTCTCTTATATCTCTATCTATTGTATTTTACAGGTCCAGCAGGGGCACAGGTAAGAAGATCTCCTGGACTGCTGCAAATCGGGGTCGGTACAATGAGCCGGGTACAGGGAAGAGAAGCACAGAGATCCAGGTAATTGCCTTTCTTTTATTCTCAGTCTTGTGTAGATTGTGCCCCCAGGACGCCTATAGATGCCAAGCCTGGGATAGTCAATAGGGGAGTTTGCATTGGAAAAAGGCTGCAAACAGTCATCTCATTCCTAGCAATTCAATAGTGAAAGTGGGTGGCGGAGGGCGGTGAGTGCGCACTTCCAGGTAAGTGCTGGGCATTGCAGGATAGAGAGAGCTGCCGGATCTTCTTGCTGGACCAGCAGCACGCGCTGCCACCCAGGCACGAGCCACTCCAGCACGCGCCGGCACTCCCAGCGGAAGCAGAGGTGGTGCCCAATTATCTGCCAGACTGGGAGACTCCCGGCACGCCCGCCGGTTCCCTGCCTGCCCTGCGCTGACTGCTCATTGCCTGCACTGTGTCTTCTCCATCCTCCCAGAGGAACCTCTAGCCTGGTCCCTTCACTGACAATTTTCCATTCCTACTGAGTGTCCCCCATCCTCATCCCTGTACTGAGTGTCCCCCATCCTCATCCCTGTACTGAGTGTCCCCCATCCTCATCCCTGTACTGAGTGTCCCCCATCCTCATCCCTGTACTGAGTGTCCCCCATCCTCATCCCTGTACTGACTGTCCCCCATCCTCATGCCTGTACTGAGTGTCCTCCATCCTCATCCCTGTACTGAGTGTCCTCCATCCTTATGCCTGTACTGAGTGTCCTCCATCCTCATGCCTGTACTGAGTGTCCTCTATCCTCATGCCTGTACTGAGTGTCCTCCATCCTCATGCCTGTACTGAGTGTCCTCCATCCTTAGAGTCATGTCCCTACTCCTACCCCCTGTGAGTCATGTCCGTACTCCTACCTCC
>BLSH010427533.1:49136-61252 GCA_018402905.1 Glandirana rugosa | reverse complement strand
GGATTTGTACTGGATTAATTTATGCTTAGGGGGTAAGCATGCAGATTAGTGCTCAATATTTTGGGGGATCTTTGCTGACACATAAGGTTCATATATCTTGAGTAGGGGGGTCGCAGTTTGGCATGTTCGCCCTGCACTCTTTGACTTTGTCCCAGCACTGTTAACAACAGTGGGCTATGAGGCCTGTGAGCTAAATCAGCCATTGTATTGGAAGCCTGCATAGGCATGCGCAGGGGGTGTGCCAGGTGTGCCTGGGCACACCCTAATCACTCTGGGCGGTGCCAACTCCCCCTACTGCTTGGGCTTCCACCCATGCTGCCCTCCGCCGTGCTGTTGGCTTCCCTCAGCTGCTGCGTGAGATGTTTCAGGATAGAGGGTGGAGGAAAGGGCTAGTCAATATGTCATTTACTGGCCTCTTCCTTTTCTAAATGAGCACACTCACTCACTGCGTTCATTCATAACTGAAGCATAGTAAAGAGTGTCTACAATGCTTCAGTTTGTGAATGACCAGGAAGCTCCTCAGCACAGAGCACTTCTCATTCATTCACTGTCCAGTGCAGCTGAGGCTGCAGAGCAAGGCATGTGTGTAGTTTGAGTGGTTTAAAGAGAAACATATCTGGCAACTCCAGTATTTCCAAATATGATCTTTATTGTGATATTAGGTACGGTGCAGGGTCATAAAAACTAACGCGTTTCGGCACAAAGGGTTTTGGTCACAGCTTACTGAAATTGTGAAAAATAAAAACTTTTATACACATGTAACACACCTCAAAGATGCGGGTCCATTACTCACATAATTGCCTCCTAATTAAAAAGACATTTCAGTCATTAAACAAGGTGAAAACAGCACTGGATCAAAAAGTTTACATCTAACATCAGGTCCCCCAGGAAAAAACCTACATATTCATGTTTTAAAACAGGACAACAATAATAATAAATCATATGAACATTACCAGTGGCGGCGGGTGAATTTTCAGGATGGGGGGCGCCAGGCCTCACCCTTCCTTTTTGACCCCTCCTACTTCTCATAAGCCCCACCCTTTATAGAATCCACCCACTCCGTCCCCTGTATTCCACATATTGTGTCAGGAGTGCACAGCTCAGCATCACAGGACACAGTATACAGCTCAGTATCACAGGACGCAGTATACAGCTCAGCATCACAGGACACATTATACAGGTCAGCATCACAGGACACAGTATACAGCTCAGCATCACAGGACACAGTATACAGCTCAGCATCACAGGACACAGTATACAGCTCAGCATCACAGGTGGGGTATATTCAGCCAGTAACACAGTATATAGCCAGTACACAGTATATAGCCAGTACACAGGTAGGGGTATATTCAGCCAGTACACAGTATATAGCCAGTACACAGGTAGGGGTATATTCAGCCAGTACACAGTATATAGCCAGTACACAGATAGGGGTATATTCAGCCAGTACACAGTATATAGCCAGTACACAGGTAGGGGTGGGTATATTCAGCCAGTAACACGGTATATAGCAAGTACACAGCACAGCACTATGTACCGGTCTGGAAGTCAGGCCGCTCTCTCTCTCTCACGCGGCGGCGGGAATAACAGACATGCGGTGCTGGACACTTTCGCCAATCCAAGAACCAGCATGTCCGCCAGTCCCGCCCCGTGACCTGAGCAAATCAGTCACTGGCTGGAGGCCAATGACTGAGGCCATAGCCAATCAGTGAATCTATGTCCGATTCGGTGGCACACATAGATTCACTTTAAGGCCGACCAATGGGCTTTGGGACTTGCTGTCTAAAGACAGCAAGTTTCCCAAAAAAGCAGGGACAGCCATTTACCGCCGCTGAACATTATTTCAAAAATAAATCCAAGTCCCATTTGTAATTCATTCCAGCAGGAATCCTGGTATTTAGAGAGAAAATCCACCACACTTCCCTCTCAAGGAGTTTGCGGTGGAGATCTCCTCCTCGGAGAATCCATATTGCTTCCATGTATATGAAATGTTTAGATACATCGGAGAGATTTTTGTCATTTAAATAGGATGCACCATTATAATGCTCATTGATTCTATCTGCATCCCATATAATGTAATGCACGTGTTTGGTGCTACAACTGACAAAACCTCGAATGTGGTATTCCTTCCCAGTGGATCTTGACCCAACACTTTTGGTGTTACCATCATGTTGGCTACAATATCTCCATGTGTTCAAGCCACAGTGGAAGGAACCATTCACACTCAACCATGTGCATTTAGGTGTGGAAGAGCGAAAGAGACTGGGTGATGAGGCCTTTCTTAATGTTTCCGCTCGTCTGCTGGAAAACCTGCACCCATTTGAGAGTACAGGAATTAGATCTTTGTCAGCAGACAGGACAGGAATATATTTGGACACGATTGCTTTGATTTGATCAAAATCCTAGGAAAAAGATGTGACAAAAGTAATCGGATTTGTTCTGTTCCCTTTTTTATGATAAGAGACACTATTATTACTTTTGTTAAGAAGTTATCTCTGAATTCCAGTAAGCTGTGACCAAGGCCCTTTGTGCCAAAACGCGTCAGCTTTTATGACGCTGTACCGTACCTAATGTCACAATAAAGATCATATTTGGAAATACTGGAGTTGCCGGCTATATTTCTCTTTAAACCAGTTGGACCATGGATGGGTTCCGTTTAGCCTGAGCACCCAGTGAGAGACTCCACTACAAGCTTTACACAGAGCCTCCCCTACAAGCTTTACACAGAGCCTCCCCAGCTGAGTGTGCTGCCTTATTGTCTTTTGTGTGCGTTGTTTGAGCTTTGGGATGCACATCCTAATGCAATGGGCTACGCACACCTATGGAAGCCTGTATGAAAGGGTTACAATGCAGACGCACAATTAGGAAACAGGGACAAGGAGTTGTCACCCTCTAATGGGAATTACTGAACAAGGGTTCGCATGGCAGAATCTCCAAGTATTATTTTAATGGAAGCTGAAGATTAAAATATTGAAAATGACTCTTTAAATGACATTACCATGTTAAAGCCAATATGAGATTTTAGTGTTTGGGATTACGTATACAGTAATATAAGTGAGCCGGCATTTTATTTGTTTCAACCATCAATTTGTTACATTTTTTTTCAGTTGTTTTGGTATATGCCCTTTGTATCTTCTGCTTGAATTTGAAACGTATATATATATATATATATTTTATACGTATACTGGTAAAAATAAGGGACCTTGTCTATTTAAGAATAATAGGAAAGACATCACCTGTACACCCTAAAGGGCTAAGAAAAAATATTTATCATTTAATGTAAGTGTGTCCTTATTAGATTTAGCACACAGTGCCCTATCTGGTTATTTTTCTAGCAAACTCCTTTCCTGTGTTGGTTTACTTGGCACACTGCTACTGAAACCACCTTCGAGCACACCTATTGTCCAGCACTGGTTCTACTTTGACACCTAGTTATCTGTGAATTATATAAAAGATGTGTGGTGCAGCGCTTAAATAGCCCCAGAAAAAATTTCCATAATCTCTAAGTTCACTATTTCCAGACCTGCCACGAGGGTATTCCTTATGAGGGTAAAAATCCAAACCTATGAGACTTCAGGAAAAGCTTCAAAGACCACCACCATCACCCATACACACTGGTCCTTACCAGATGGACCGGACCCCCGTTGCAGAGGTCAGATCAGCATGACATCACTGGTCAGGTTCCCTGATGGCCAGCCCATCCCCTTCACATCACACACTCCCCCCGTCAGATCCCTCAGACTCTGATAGCCCTGGTTGCCTATGTGGAGATCCTCCAAGCTGCGGTTACCACATCTGTGACTGTCAGAGGCCACCGCTCCCAGCGTCCTACACTCCTCTAGCTTCCTACACTCAGAGGCCATGCTGGGAGTGGTGGCCTCTGACAGTCACGGATGTGGTAACCGCAGCTTGGAGGATCTCCACATAGGCAACCAGGGCTATCAGAGTCTGAGGGATCTGACGGGGGGAGTGTGTGACGCAAAGGGGATCAGCTGGCCATCAGGGAACCTGACCAGCGATGTCATGCTGATCTGACCTCTGCAACGGGGGTCCGGTCCATCTGGTAAGGACCAGTGTGTATGGGTGATGGTGGTGGTCTTTGAAGCTTTTCCTGAAGTCTCATAGGTTTGGATTTTTACCCTCATAAGGAATACCCTGGTGGCAGGTCTGGAAATAGTGAACTTAGAGATTATGGACATTTTTTCTGGGACTATTTAAGCGCTGCACCACACATCTTTTATATCAGTATTAATCCAAAATTCTTTGTGCATAGCTGCTGGTTTCTATATATTATACTGTGTTGCTAAGCGCAGTGGCTTTACCTGTTTATCTGTGAATTATAATATTCCTTTCAAGTTCACGTGATCATCCTATCATGTCCTGTAGGATGCACGCCTTCTTGTCACCTTTCCAACATCCAAGTTCTCCCATCAATTTCCTCCACCCTCCTTTCATGCCTCCACCTTCTAGTTCTGTCTTGCTAATAAATAAAGACACCTGGCACCTGTAGAGGACATGCCCTTCTTCTTCTGGATGAGCAGCCAACACACACGTTTCCCTCACCTCTCCCTGACCTGCTTGGGTGGCTCCCTTCCTGGCTTCTTCCTCCCATACACCTCATAAAATATTAGTAGTCACCCGCACTCTCTGATCTCCTCTGTTTCCTGTAGTCAAGTGATTCACAGAAAGGCAGGATTGATGGTTCACATCAAATATTATCACTAATTGCGTTGATATCAAATGTTGGATGTTGGCCTTTTATTTCTCGCGGGAACTGGTGATGTAACTTTTTTCTTTATTATTTAGAAATATAAACTAAAAAAAAAAAGCTATCCTCACCAAAAAGACTATGTACATTGCAAGCACGTTAGAAAAGTTTATTGGGGGTTCTGCGCATATCAAAATTCCAAGCAGCATATTGAATAAAGCCAACCAGTCTACCTGATAAAATGCAAGAGTCTGGTTGAGACATGCACTCCATTCTGGATTAGGCTCTCCAGCTGGGGTTGACTGTCACATCCACCCAGCAGCCCTGTCAGAATCCTGGGGTTCAAGCACCTCCTGTCCACAAACTGTGTTTTCCCAAGAGAGAATTTGCAGTTTTTTTTTATTACAACCAGTCCAGTGTGTCACTTTGAAAGAACAATCCTGGAGGGCCAGGAACCACTGGTTATTCATTAAACTGCACTCCTTGGCCTGGGCTATCTATGTTAAGAGAGCATGGTCTCTTATTAGTCAGAAGTAGTGACTCACATACTGTAGACCAGGGTTTCTCAACCAGGGTTCCGTGGAACCCAAGGGTTCCTCCAGAGGTTGCGAGGGGTTTCTTGAGCAATGGTCAATTTCTACCTCTCAGATAAATTCCCAATGATACCATTGATCTTTTTTAGCTATCTGTAAGGGGGTAATTCTTCCCAATGACCACAAGTGTAAGGAGCATTCTTCCCATTGACCATCACACTAATGTATCCTGAGTAGTAGATTTTTAATTTTTAGCAGGGGTTCCCCGAGACCGGAGAATTATTTCAAGGGTTTCTCGGTGTTGAAAAGGTTGAGAAAGGCTGCCGTAGACCATCAGGTGTTCCTCTCCAACTACCACTTCCTAGACTTGAGGCGTTGGTCTTGACCACAAATTCTTTGTTGACTGTCTACACAGAGCCGGCTTTAGACTTTGAAACATTTCTTCAGCCTTTCACTTCCTTTTGATCTCAATGAACTTCTTTCCTTTGGTCACGTTGGTTGGGCGACCAGCTACAGTGGCAAAATTTGAAACAAACCTACGATAGTACCCAACAACACCCATGAAAGTTCTACTTGTTTCTTGATTGCAGGTGAAGGTCACTTCGGACTTAGGTTTTTTTTAGACCATGCCCAATGGGGATATCCAAGATATCAGGCCTTTTCTAACCCTATGACCCTTTTTGATGGTTTGCTGTGAAGCCCCCTCTCCTAACAGAATTCAGGACAGCTTGCACTTTACTATATGTGGGTTTCTGAGTCTGTTCTAAAAATGACTACATCATCTGTATAGGCTACAGCAAAGTTTTTTTTTTTTTTTTAATAGCTTTATTAAATTTTCCATTTAAACAATTATAAGAAAAGTCAAAAAGATAGTCCCAACATCAACACTCCTATTTCACATTACATTTTACAAAAAATGTCCAATCTTTCTCTTCTCTTCCCTGCTTTTACTGATTTTATATCATTATAAGCCCCCAACAAGGGAGGGGGGAGAAGCATGGGGGAATCGGGGGGAATAAAAAAAAATGGGGGAAGGGGAAAGGGGGGGAGGGGCCGGAAAGAGGCAAAAGGGGCCTCCACAAAGAGGCAAGTGGTTAACACCAGTAGAAAAGGGGGGAAAAAAGGGGGGAAGGGGGACCCCCCCCCTTTACCTCTCCCTCACAACTTTTGTCTACAAGGCTTGAATGTAGTAGAATCTCCTTGCAGTCCAAGGGGTGTTTGGGAATACTTTAACAAACCTTACATGGTAATGAAGCCTGAAATTTTCAATATCCTGAGTAAGATTGAGGGTGGTTAAATATCCATCCAGACCCAATCTCTTAACCAGTTCATGAACCCCTGGGCATGGGGTAAGCGTCTAACTTCACCTTGTTCAGTTTCTGAAAGTTGTTGAAAAACTTTCAAGGAAGCACTTGGCTTTGGAATCAAGACTATAGGGTTACACCGTTCACTTTGAGACTTTTCTGTAACATTTTCTTTTCTTTTCTATAGACTTTTCTATAATGTTCTTTGTACCTCTTCTGCCCCTTCTTGTCTACAGGCTTTTGGAATTCAATGGGGCTTAAGACAGACACAAACTTTTGGGTCAGTGACAATATCATGTTTAATTTCCCCAGTGCAGTCAGGAAGATTTGGGAATTCATCCATGTTGTGTTGCAGATTTTTTTTTATTTCCCATTTTTAGGCAAGGGATAGGGGGCTCTGCAACTTTAACCTTGGTTATCCCTCCTCCTTTTACCACAAGCTTGCTGATCATTGCCCAGAGAGCCTGTCAATCTTTCCAGGCCTTACTTGATAAATTTACGCATTTTTGGTTGGTCTGGCTGGTACACCTCTCTTATCTTATAAGGCCCCTGCCACTTATAAGATAGGACTTTCCACCATGAGAAAAAAGACCATCACTTGGTCCCTTGGGTGCAAAGTCTACAATCTCTCTGATCTGTTCTACACCCAACTTAGGGCTGCCAGAGCCTGTCACCAGGGTCAGTGCCAGACTGTTTGTGCCCTATGCAAGACCAGCATGAACCCCTGAGATCTAAGGATGTGACCTCCTCCTCCCATCCTTCTGCGGGTGTCATTTGTCCTCCTCCAGCCGCAGATCAGCTGCCATCCTTTCTGTATCTGCTTGGCTCCCTCATGACGTGTGGTTCCATCCCCCGCACTGAGCCTCACCTACGACTGAGTAGACTGAGACTCTCAAATGTAGTTCCCTTCCCTCAGAGTAGGGGGGCGCTGTAGCAGAGGCTGGAGGAGGTGTGTGGGGCTAAACACTAGGAGGAAGAGGAGGAAGTTACATCCTCCGACCTCAGCTCTGAATGCTGGGGCCTGCATTAGGTGATGTCACTGGTTGGTAGATGCCAGGCAGTCCTAGCTACCAGACAGTGGGCAGTAGCGGCCAGCGTGGAACAAGCAGAACAGGAAACGAATACTGTGAGTGAAGCTGGGCTTCAGCTGACTTTTTTGGGGGGGCATTAGAGTGGCCTGGGGGGCAGTTGCCACCCTGTCCCCCAGCCCAGTTTGCCTTATCCTCTGCCCCTCCACCCCATACCAGCCCTGGGGAAATCAGTGGCCAAAGTGCATCCTAGGCGACTACCTAGATTGCCTAGTGGTAGCGCCGGCCCTGCCTGTCACATATGTTACCTGACAATGGGGGTCACATCATCAATATGGTCTTGCATAGCTGTAATATGCTGTATGGTGTGGCCTCATCCTCTGAAATTTGTCTAGCGATATTTAACAAACTGTAATATTGAGCCCGGGATCACCAGCCAGCTACTTGCAAAAGTAAATAGTCTTTATTGCTCTTTCAAAACAAGCAAAACAAAAACAGCTTTTCTTTAGCAAAGGAAAAACAAGCAGTCCATCGTTCTGGTATAACGAAACAACAGAATGGCTCACCACCAATATGCCAGACCCAGGCTAGAGTTTGGGGTTCCCACTTGCTTCAGGTTACCACAAAGACCACAGGAGCTCAGCAAAGCAATAGGGTTGATTTACTAAAACTGGAGAGTGCAAAATCTGGTGCAGTTCTGCACAGAAACCAATCAGCTTCCAGTTTTTATTGCCAAAGCTTAATTGAACAAGCGGAAGTTAAAAGCTGATTGGCTAACACAGCACAGCTGCACCAGATTTTGTACTCTCCAGTTTTAGCAAATCAACCTCCATGTCTCAGCTGGCAACCAGTTTACACTTTCTCTCAGCTGTGAACTACTCTACTCAACCTCATAGACGGGTGCTGACTTCTTCCTGTTCCTTTTCAAGACTCTTTTGCACGTGGATTAACTCTTTCGGGACCAAAGTCACTGTAATCAGGGTTTGGAGGCTCTTTCCCACCCAAACTCTCTTTGAGCCCCTGAATTGCGGGTGCAAGATGAGAACTTACCAATCCTGAGAGAACTATAAATCACTCCTCTTCTCTTCAACTGTTCTACCCTGGAACCCCTCACCCTGTATGAGTACAAGCACAATATTCCTGAAAGTGGCTGTAAATGTAAGTGGGAGCTACAGCGACCATGGCTGGAAATCCATAGCCAGATATCCAAAGCGAGAAGTATGCAGTGATGGGACAAAGTCAGCTAGAGCCCAGGTGCCCCCACCCCTCCCAGATGTATAAGCATTATGTGTCAGCAAAAATCCCCCCACAAAAACATTGAGCACTAATCTGCATGCTTACCCCCTAACCATGAATCCTCCCTCCTTCCAGTACAAATCCACCCCTTCTGAAATCCCCCCTCTTTGCACCCCCATGCCCCCAAATCTCTCCAGCTCAAAATCCCTCCCCACCCAAAAAAATATTCATCCCTCCTACCACAATTCCACTACCCCTAAAACTTCCCCTCCTAGTACACATCTTCACTTCAATTTTTCCATTCCCAACACAAATTTTCTCCCCCCCCCCCGTCGCCCTTCCTACACAAATCCCCCTAAATCACCATTCTTAGCAACCCCCCCCCCCCCAATTTCCCCTATTAGAAAAATACTTACCCCCTGCCACCCCAAAATACCCCCTTCCAACACAAATCCCCTCCCCAATTTACTTATGGGGCCCCCACCTCACAGTGTCCTCAAGGTTTAGGAGTGTCTATGTGAATGTTTGACCATTCTTCCAGATGCGCATTTGTGAGGTCAGGCACTGATGTTGGAGGAGAAGGCATGGCTCACAATCTGCACTCTAGACCATCCCAAAGGTGTTTTATCTAGTTGAGGTCAGGACTCTGTGCAAGCCAGTCAAGTTCCTCCACCCCAAACTTGCTCATCCACGTCTTTATGGACCTTGCTTGGTGCACTGGTGTGCAGTCATGTTGGAACAGGAAGGGGCATGAAAGTTGGGAGCATGAAATTGTCCTAAATGTCTTGGTATGCTGACGCCTTAAGAGTTCCCTTCAATGGAACTAAGGGGCCAAACCTAACCCCTGAAAAACAACCCCACACAATAATCTCCTCTCCACCAAATTTGGAGCAGTGCACAAAGCAAGGTCCATAAAGACACGGATGAGCACGTTTGGGGTGGAGGAACTTGACTGTCCTGACCTCAACACAACAGAACACTTTTGGGATGAATTTGAGCGGAGACTGTGAGCCAGGCCTTCTCATCCAACATCAGTGCCTGACCTCACAAATGCGCTTCTGGAAGAATGGTCAAACATTCCCATAGACAGGGGAGGGCTGGCAGCCTTAGGCCTGGGGGGCAAGTCCAGTAAAGTGGCCCATTGAACCACCAAATCAGCTCACCATACATGCCCACCTGGTTTTATAATGGATATTGATGTTATGAAGCAAGACAAATATGATACAATGTGGTAACATAGTTTAATGTTAATAGCAACAAAGGAGGTGCAGCCTCATCAGTGCCCATCAATGCAGCCTGATCAGTGCCCATCAATGCAGCCTCATCAGTGCCCTGCAGCCTCATCAGTGCCCTGCAGCCTCATCAATACCGATCAATGCAACCTCACCAGTTCCCATCCAATGCAGCCTGATCAGTGCCCATCAATGCAGCCTGATCAGTGCCCATCAATGCAGCCTCATCAATGCCGATCAATGCAACCTCACCATTGCCTATCCAATGCAGCCTGCAATGCAGAAAGAGGAGAGCCGCCGGATTACAAAGAGCGGGGATCTCCTGCTTACCTGGCGCAGACACTGTCATATGAAGTCCCGCCTCCTGGACTGGCTCCTATAATAGACATAATCCGTGGTAGGGCCAGCCCTGGGTGACCCCCTCTGCTTGCAGTTAGTTGGCGGCCGTGCCCCTGGCCCCTACTTCCTCCACAAAAAGAAAATATTGTCAGCAGGCAATGGCCGCCAGCCATTTCGAATGTAAGTTGGGGTGGCCTGGGGGACAATTGCCACCCTGCCCACTAGCCCAGCCCTCCCCTGCCCATAGACACTCCTAAACCTTGTGCACAGCCTTCCCAGAAGAGCTGTTATAGCTGCAAAGAGTGGGCCAGCTCAATATTGAGTCCTATGGACTAAGACTTGGATGCCATTTAAGTTCCTGTGCGTGTAAAGGCAGGCGTCCCAATACTTTTGGTAATATAGTGTATGTTTCTTATCTTCATTGATGTTTTAAACACCCTCTCATCCTCTAAGTAATTCCAATTGTCTCAGTAAGTTCCCAGTTACACTGACCGTCTGGCAGCCTACTTAGGGATAATAGAAGACACACAAGGCCTTTAGAGAAGGTTCCCGGGCAAGGGTAAAAGGAGATGTGATTTAAATCCCCAGTGAAGTGTGACCCCTCAGCCCTCCCCTCCCCCACCTCCTGGGAACTTCCCTGCGTCCTCTTCTCATCCCTGGCTCCCATACACATAGCTTTCACAGCCAATACTCCATGAAAATTTACCAGAGCTCCCCTTCAACAATTAAAAGGAAAAACTTCAGCGTCTCCCCCACAGCTGTGCAGTGTGGACACAGAGACAGCATTGTCATAGTTCATTGTGGAGAAGGTGGCGAGTGTTAGAGGAAGGGGGGGGGGGGGGGTCTAGGATGGAGAGTAAGAAGTGGGTTAAGAAGTGGCATACAAAGTGGCATACAAAGTGGAGAATAATTGCATGCGGTGCTCTTGCTGGGGCCTTTCCAACTGCATCATCCTGCTTTGGCAAAATGTATACTGCTATGTAATGGGAAAAATGAACAGAATGCTTGTTGAATGTCACTTAAAGCAAACAGAATCAGCAAAATGTCATATCCTCTTTAATGTGATAATCTAAAGCAATCATTATTTTTAATTCTGAAGCTTTCATTCAAATAATACCTGGTGATCCTGCCATAAATCTCTATGTTCAGGCACTTCCTGGTATGGGATGAGGATGCTCTGTCCCTGTCTCCTAGTTGCTCTCTCTGTTACAATGGCCAGTGGTGGCTGATGCTCCTTTTTTTACTGGGCCCACCTCGGGAGCGAGCCCGCACAAGTGCCCCCATAGTAAATGCACACTTGCTATGGGGGCATTTGTGGGGGGGGGGAGCAGGGGCACCAACGGGGGACCCCTAAAGCGGAGGATCAGGGCTGCTCTGTGCAAAACCATTACATAGAGCAGGTAGGTATGACATTTTTATATATATATATTTTAAATATGAGCTTACAATCACTTTAAGAGCAACATGTATTTTCTGTACTTGCAGAAAGTGTACTGAAAAAAAAAAGAAAACAAATGTGGCAACCACACCTAAGGACTTAGGGGCCTCAAGCAAGCTTTTTTGTTCTTAGATTTACATAGACTGAAGCTTAATAAAATACCTGAGCCAGATGGACGAGATACATTACCAAAACGTGTCTCGTCGGGACTAGGAGGCGAAATCCCCAGGGGGCAACCACGGGGACGAGGGGGGGGGGTGTTTACGGGGGTATCGTTCACACGTAAATGATACCCCCG
>BLSH010427533.1:11047-24016 GCA_018402905.1 Glandirana rugosa | reverse complement strand
TCTCCCCTCTCTTCTCTCCCCTCTCTCTCTCTTCTCTCTCTCTCCTCTCTCTCTTCTCCTCTCTCTCTCCTCTTCTCTCTCTCTTCTCTCTCTCTTCTCTCCTCTCTCTCTTCTCTCTCTCTTCTCTCCTCTCTCTCTTCTCTCTCTCTTCTCTCCTCTCTCTCTCTTCTCTCTCTCTTCTCTCCTCTCTCTCTCTTCTCTTCTCTCTCTCTTCTCTCTTCTCTCTCTTTCTTTCTCTCCTCTCTCTCTCTTCTCTCTCTCTTCTCTCTCTTTCTTTCTCTCTCTTCTCTTCTCTCTCTCTTCTCTCTATTTCCCTCTCTTTATTTCTCTCTTTCTATTTTTCCCTCCTTCTCATTCTCTTCCCCTTTCTATTCTCTCTCCCTCTTTCTTTCTATTCCTCTCATTCTTTTTCTCCCTCTTTCTATACTTCTCTCTCTCTCTGACTTTATTTCTATTCCCCTTTCTATTCTCCTTTATTTCTCTCTCTCGTTCTATTCCTCACTCTTTCTTTTTACCCCTCTCATCTTCCTTTCTTTCTTTCTTTTCTTTCCTTTCTTCCTCCTTACCATTCTCTTCCTCCTTACCATTCTCTTCCTCTCTCTTTCTCTCTCTCCCTCTATTTCTATCCCCCCTGTCTCCCCCAACTATTTCCACCCTTTCTTCTAGCTTTCTCTTCTTTCTCAGCTCTCTCCCTTCCAAACTTCTCTGCTTTTCCAATCTCTTCCTATTTCTCTTTTAATGTATTTCATTCTTTCCTTCTATTCATCCTATCAACCTTCTCTCTACCACTCTCTCCCTATCTCTGTTTCCTCTTATAGTTTTCTATCATTTTTTCTTCTTCTTCCTCAGTTTTTCTCTTATTTGGTTCTCTCCTTGTATTTATCTTTGCATGTTGTATTTTGCAGTCACAAGTGGCCCCAGTGGAGGTCACAGCCTTTCCTCTGGTCTGAGCTCCAGCCTGGTGAGGGACAGGAGAAGACCCAGGCCTCGCACGCGCCGGGGACCAGCAGATGGGGGAGCTGAGTCCATTGTCACCCTTTATCTATTTATCATTTAATCCTCCTGTGGTGTTAACAAGCTCTATTGTGTGTGCTGCAGTCATTGCTATTGACATGTTCACTGTTTGCCTGTCAGATGAATGAGGCGTTATGAGCACAGAGACACTATGAAGAATGGTCCTCATGTGTGAGCTTTTCCATTAACCGCCCATAGAAGAATCTGCTAACACAGAGCTCATGGAGTTTGCTTAGAAGATTAAAAATAATAATAATATATATACAGGTTGGTATAAAAAAAAGGGGGGCAAGTCCAGTCAAGTGACCAATTGAACCACCGAATCAGCTCACCATCCATGCCCACCTGGTTTTAGAACAGATATTGATGTTATGAAGCAAGACAAATATGATACAATGTGGTAACATCATTTAATGTTAATAGCA
This sequence comes from Glandirana rugosa, assembly GCA_018402905.1. Classification (NCBI taxonomy): domain Eukaryota; kingdom Metazoa; phylum Chordata; class Amphibia; order Anura; family Ranidae; genus Glandirana; species Glandirana rugosa. The sequence goes on along the minus strand of BLSH010427533.1, from coordinate 22,577 downwards.
ACAAAGGAGGTTTAACAAAAAGAATGCATCAATGCAGCTCATCAGTGCCCACCAATGCAGGCTAATCAGTGCCTATCAGCTTAGCCTCACCAGTGCCCATCAATGCAGCCTCACCAGTGCCCATCAATGCAGCCTCACCAGTGCCTATCAAATGCAACCTGATCAGTGCCATCATGCAGGCTCACCAGTGCCTATCAGCACAGCCGGCCCTGGTTGCCCCCCCCCCCTGCCTGCAGTTAGTTGGTGGCTGCGCCCCTGGCCCCTGCTTCCTACCTCCACAAGAAGAAAAAAGTGTGAGCGGGCAGCGGCCATTTTGAATGTAAGTTAGGGTAGCCTGGGGGGCAATTGCCACCCTGCCCCCTGGCCCAGCCCTCCCCTGCACCCCACAGACCTATCAATAAACTTAGCTCCACCATATGCAGAACTGAGGGGAATAAATCAGAGGTTTCTAGGAATATTATACATATTTGTGTTATGGTGTGAGCACCCTAATTTGCAAAAAAAAAAAAAAATACAAAACAAAAAACAAACAAACAAAACAAAAATGACACCCTGCAATTGTAGGGCACATGTACTGAACCTAGGGTGGACTTAAAGGTGGTAAGGTGACCACACAGCTCCTGGAATTGGTGCAAGAAGTACCTGAAAAGGTTACACCTATTGCAGATGATATAAGCACATGGTTTGCATGGTTGTGCACATGGGGTGACTCCAGAATTAAATCAAAAAGGTTGAACACAGGGTGGCACAGTCCAATTGGAACTCAATTCTACATTTTACATTCACAGTAATCTTGCACAGCCTCTGCCGTCCTCACCATTTCCCAAATGGTGGCCAATATCTATCTTCTGAATTGTTCTGCATCAAAGTTAGTGAACTGTGGGGCAAAGATTCCCAGCATCTCTGTAAATACAATCATGAGACAAGAGGCTGCGGTTCCTACCAACAAAAGCCTATTGAATCCATGCAGCTATACAATACATGGGAGTTAGGTTGCTGGAATTTCTAACAGGTGTATGGTGATGGTGCTGCCATTACAAGGCTGGAGGGTACTTGAAGTAAAATAATAAAAAAATAAAAAAGTGCATACTTTATAAACCATTCAATGAAATGTCACATGACTATGGTAGAGTTCACCAAGGTGGTGTATGCCATGTCTAAAGGACTTGGTTGTATCACATATCCACTCAACAGCTTGCAATCCCACTTCGGTATTTCAAAGGAAAAATCACATAATGGGTTCATTTTATTTTTGACATAAAGAAATAAAACATTTCTGGACACCATTATTAAACACATCCAATGTAGGGAAGTCCCACCCCCAAGAAACATAGGGGGGGGGGGGGGCGGACACTGCAGACTTTTTTTGGTGCATAAGGATAACAAGCTAAAATGTTTCTTTTTTACCAATTTTTATTCACAAGTATTCAATTAAAATACATAAGTGCAATATGATTTAAATGATGTAATAAAATGTCTCTGTTTGGAATGGAGGACTCCCCAAAGGCATAACATTGCCATGTGTAGTGTGTAGGGGGTCTTCATCCACCTTGTTGCTGCCTCTACGCATTTCGCAGGAAAAAAAGAGGGCTTCACATCAGGGGCGTAACTAGAAGCTTCAGGGCCCGGTACAAGAAATTATGAAGGGCCCCCTGGCCAGGGCCCCTCCCTCTCCTGACTGATCCTGGGGCCCTTTACTCCCTCTGCGTTTCCCTTTATTACGGTCCCACCGAATAAACAAATAGTTGTGTACCAAGCCTCCCATCCATTCAGAAACAGAAGTATAGGAAAAACAGTTTACTATGCTTCAGTTATGAATGAACCAATTGGTACCAATCACTGACTCTGTCCATTCAGAAAAGGAAGGAGCCGGTAAACAACAAATTTACCGACCCGTTTCCATCTCTCCATCATAGCACATCTTCTACAGCAGCTGGCAGGAAAGGGGGGGGGGGGAGACAGGAGCTCTGTGGGGGGGGCCAGGGAAGCACACAGGGGCCCTGGGAGCAGCAGAAGACAAGTAAACTGCATAGGAGGGGCGGCAGGGGCAGCATATAGAGGAACCAATCTCCTCTATTAGGAGGAAAATGGAGGAGATTGGTTCCTCTAAATGCCGCCCCCGCCATCCCTCCTATCCAGGTGTACAAGGGAGGCACATGGGCTCCCTGGAGCACAGGGCCCGGTTGAAAATGCTGCCCCTGTAGTTACGCCCCTGCTTCACGTCATAATGGACAGAATCATGAATATAAGCAAAAATCACAGCAATATTCACACAATTCTGCTATATATATATATATATATGAATCAATATATCAACAAACATTTTACTCATCAGGTTCTATTAGAGTCGCAGATTCCACCTATCTACATCTCTCAAATGAAGAAGAGGGGAACGTCCAATATTAAGAACCCAAGGGGCAAGCAGAGGGGCCATTCACAGGATTTCTCTATTTAAGTAAATTTTGGGAATAGGTGGAAGACTCCTCTCTGTTTAAGTAAATAATGTGGCTGTAGAGGTAGATTAAGTAGAGATGCACCAACAGTTATCTGCGTTTTGCTGAGAGGAAAACAGCTGCCAACAATGGCCGTTGAAAATGATTGGCCAAAATATGCCTATAATGGCCAAAAATAAATAAATATATATAAATATTACTGTCCATTTCAGTTTCGGTTTTCGGCCAAGGGCATCCTGAAGGTTTGGTTTCGGTCCAGAATTTTCATTTTGGTGCACCACTAATATCAAGGCTTACAGGAATATCTTCAGCAGCTGAACATCAACCAAACACCTACATGCTGCTAAGATATACAACCAGTTTACTTTCTCATAATTCTCAGTCTCCGGTGATTTACAACCTACCTGCCACACTTTGGAGGGTTAAACATTTCTTTCTTATTGCAGTTTTCTGTATCACCTGTTCAGTCATTGGGTCACAAAAGCACCTACTCACAGCTCTGAGGTCCATGGAGATTTTTCCTGGTATTCTCAGCCTACATACTCCCAAACAAGCTCCCAGTGTTTTAAACCCATAGTAGACTAGCACCATTGTGCCATTCAATCACATTATCCATATTGAGTTCTGAACTGTGGAAGCTTTGCCCCAAAACAGGAATCTGATGACAAAGGACCAGTCACCAGGTTTGCCTGTTGGTTCCCCTCAGCTGATCTTCTCCCCATTACTGGCTTGCCATGCCTTGTTCTGATCTGTGTTTCTGTGTGGAGGTGGCCATCTTGGTACAAGCAGGCCTTTGATTCTTTATGACAGAGCTGCCAGCCCAATGACTGGTGATCTTTTAAATTGTGGGATGATATTAAAGAATTAGCAGGAGAGGTGGATGAAGCACAGATTCTTGGAGTGGATGAAACAGAAGCAGGGAGATCCGTGCACTGAAGGTCTTCAGGTACGGCTTACTCTCCAGCAAAGAGAACACTGAGCAGCATAATACTGACACCACTAAATAGGGACTCATGGTCAGAGGCCCAGTGTCTCCTACAACACAGGTAGAAGGCTATGAGGCCATATAGGCACAATGGATGTGCTGATAGTTTTCAGGGGTAATTCAAGACAAAGTGATAAACTTTCAGGACGTTGCTTAAGCACAATTAGCATTTCTAGATGTTTCCTATAACATAACAGATTTTTTTTGTGTTTAGGTCCATGTTATAAGGGACACAAATGTTGAGATCTCCCACAAATTCTGAGAAAATATTTATCACAGTCTAAGTAATCGATCTTTAAGAAAACGTTGGGGTTGACTTATACAGAGAATATACAGAGAATATAGAACCAGGGGACCAACTCCTGCATGCATGAAAAGAGATAATCCGCAAGGTCTTGCTGAACAAGGTCCACAAGGATGAAACGCGTTAACATCTGCTATCTGAACTTTATGTTTTTAATGGAGAATCAATAAATTCTGAAGATTTTAAAGAGCAAGCAAGGAGTTGCGGATTCTCTATCTTCATTATTATTGCAGCTGCGCGATTGCCTTTCCACACCCAACAGATCTGGAAGATCTCCTTATTCTATTGGGTTGTAGCTCCTTATTTTCACTTTACTTTAATTTCTGCATGTGGCTCTAGAGGTTTATTAAGGCTTGCAGGAATATTTTCTGCAGCTTGCATGTGACTACTTTAAAGAAAAACACCAACATATCTCAACATACAATATATGACCAAAAGTATTGGGACACCTGCCTTTACATGCACATTAATGACATCCCAGTCTTAGTCCGTAGGGTTCAATATTGAGTTGCCCACCCTATGCATCTATAACAGCTTCAACCCTTCTAGGAAGGTTGTCTGCAAGGTTTAGGAATGTCTATAGGAATGTTTGACCATTCTTCCAGAAGCGCATTTGTGAGGTCAGGCTCTGATTTTGGATGAGAAGGCCTGGCTTGCAGTCTCTGCTCTAATTAATCCCAAAGGTGTTCTATCAGGTTGAGGTCAGGACTCTGTGCAGGCCGGTCAAGTTTCTTCACCCCAAAATTGCTCCTCCATGTCTTTATGGACCTTGCTTTGTGCACTGGTCCAAATCATTTGGTAGAGGGGGGATTATGGTGTGGGGCTGTTTCAGGGGTTGGGCTTGGCCCCTTAGTTTCAGTGAAGGGAACTTTTAAGGCGTCAGCATACCAAGATATTCTGGACAATTTCATGCTCCCAACTTTGTGGGAAGAGTTTGGAGATGGCCCCTTCCTCTTCCAACATGACTGTGCACCAGTGCACAAAGGTCCATAAAGATATGGATGAGCGTCTTTGGGGTGGAGGAACTTGACTGGCCTGCACAGAGCACTCACCTCAACCCAATAGAACACCTTTGGGATGAATTAGAGCAGAGACTGTGAGCCAGGCCTTCTCATCCAACATCAGTGCCTGACCTCACAAATGCTCTTCTGGAAGAATGGTCAAACATTCCCATAGACACTCCTAAACCTTGTGCACAGCCTTCCCAGAAGAGGTGAAGCTGTTATAGCTGCAAAGGGTGGGCCAACTCAGTATTGAACCCTACAGACTAAGACTGGGATGCCATTAAATTTCATGTGCGTGTAAAGGCAGGCGTCCCAATACTTTTGGTAATATAGTGTATGTAATTTACAGCCTACCTGACACACTTTGTATCTGGGGGGGGGGGGTTAAAGCTACCTTTCTTATTTAAGCTGTCTGTGTCACCTGTCCACTTCTTGGGCAACAAAAACACATAATTATAACTCTGAGGTCCATGGAGACTTTTTTTCCGCTATTTGCTGCCTAAGCACTCTTAAACCAGCTCCCAGTACCCGAAAGCACGGCATACTAGCATCATTGTGCAATGCATTATGTCAGAGTGGGGGAACACATACACAATTCCATGTTCCCCGCCTTTGGTTGATTGCATTATAGCACACAAATCAGACTGAGACTCTCACATGATAAAAACTATCACTTCTTCATAATAAAGAGCAGAATTGGGAGTTTTTGCCTTGAAATGTCAGGGAAAAAAATTGTAGATGTTGGAGAAATGTTGGCATTCAATGAAGATTTTTTTTGTGAGTGTTTTTCAAGAATGCAATATTGCAATATTCTTTAAATGACACCTAAGGGCTTGCACACACAGGTGGCCAGGGGTGGTAAAGCAAGTGGTTGAGCCCCAACCACCCACTAAAACACAGGAATGTAGCTGGTCAGGGTTGCACACCTCATGGCTGTGATGTATTGCATTATGGCTGCAATAAAAATGAAACCCCCTCCCACATTCAATGGGCAATACCCTAGTTAATGCGGCATTGGTGCAACCACCCCGCACCCCCATGCAATGCACATGGGTGCGGCACAGTGATTTGGCTTTTTGAGGGTTAAATCAGGCAACTTATCACCTCCTCACTGCCTGTCAAACCTCAGAAAAATTAAACCCTCTGTCTCATTCTGCAGGCAGTACCCATTTAACCACTTGCCTACTGGGCACTTTCACCCCCCTTCCTACCCAGGCAATTTTCAGCTTTCAGCGCTATCACATTTTGAATGACAATTACTCAGTCATGCAACACTGTATATTCATAATTTTTTCACACAAATAGAGCTCTCTTTTGGTGGTATTTAATCACCACTGGGGCTTTTTTTTATTTCTGCTAATCATACGGAAAAGGGCGAAAATTTTGAGAAAAAAAAAAACATTTTTCATAGTTTGTTATAAAATTTTGGAAGCAGGTACTTTTTCTCCTTCATTGATGTGTGCTGATAAGGCTGCACTGATGGGCACTGATAGGTGGTACTGAAGGGCACTGATAGGTGGCACTGATAGGCAGCACTGATTGGCAGCACTGGTGGGCACTAATAGGTGGCACTGATATGAACTGATAGGCGGCACTGAAGGGCACTGATAGGCAGCACTGATAGGTGACCCTGATAAGGAGGCACTTATGGGGCACTGATTGGCAGCACTGATTTTCAACACTGGTGGGCACTGATTGGCAGCAGTGGGGAGCCTAAAGGACTCATTGATCACAGACCACACCGCCCGCAAGTCCCCCGCTCAGCGCGATCACAGGAAGATGTCAATAGATGACCCTCCTGGCAAAGAAAGCCCACCCTGTAGCCATCATTCGGCTGTAACACGGGAGGGAAGGGGTTAATCTAGCAAGGCCGCAGTGCAATACACAGAGTTGCATCAAAAAGTTGACCATTTTAGGGTTAAAACAAGAGGTGAGTGTACACCAATGTACATATTATAATATTTCATATACAGTGAGGAGGCAACCTATCTCCTCCCAGCCACTTGTCAACCACCCTGTGAAAATCGATCCACTCCAGATCTCTTTTCAGAGGGGCAGCAAGGGCTACCACAGATTTGAACAGGGTCATTGAAGCTCCTTTCAACTTTCCTGAACCCGATATTGTGCCAAAACACACCTAACCCAAACAACAACTCCGATCCTTTGTTTATAAACAAAGCCATGTGATCATTGTGCCCGCCCTTACATGGTTATTAATTACTGTGCTGATAAACAAAGCCATGTGATCATTGTGCCCGCCCTTACATGGTTATTAATTACTGTGCTGATAAACAAAGCCATGGCACACGGTGCACAGCGCACTACTGGATTTAAAAGGGAACATTTTAAAAGAAAATTTCAAATCAAATTCAGCAAAACCAGTTGCTCCTTATAAATGGAGTGATCTGTGAAAAAACAAAAGTTTCTATGTGATTTTCCCTTCCTGCGCAGCCAATACTGAGGGCAGAGCAGGCAGTTGGATGCAGAAGGATGGTGAATTGGTGATATGATGGTATCCGGCCTCAGATCAGCACCCCGGACAAGGCCAGCTGCCTGTGAATGGGCTCCAGATAATGGCATCTGCTCAGCTGAAAGAACATGTGTGCCTTCTATAGACAGATTAATGCCTTTGTGCGCTCACAATGTGTGTTAAATATGTGTACAAGACACCGAACAAGGCTAATAGAATAGACAATGAGGCACTTATCTCCCCCATTAAAGGCTCACTGGGGACCCGGCGCGTTCCTGCCTGGGAATGGACTCTACAAACAAATATTGATAGTGGATCTCTGATAATTATCCGTTTATATAATCCGGCTTTTATTGTTTTTTTGGTTTGTTTTTTTTTAATTTAAAGCAATTGTGTCATTTGTGAAGAATGACAGAACCGGGGTAAAAATGTATTGGACATTGAAAATCATTTTACTTTTGCTGAGATATTAGCAGTGGAAAGTAAAGCACCTTTCATTTATATTTCTGCCTCCATATCAGGCAGCCTGGGCACTACAGATGTTTACTCAACATGTAAAAGAAATGATATATATATACAGGGGCATAACTACAGGGGTTGTAATTGCAACCGGGCCCTGTGCTCCAGGGGGCCCGTGTGCCTCCCTTGTACACCTGGATAGGAGGGATGGCGGGGGCGGCATTTAGAGGAACCAATCTCCTCCATTTTCCTCCTAATGCAGGAGATTGGTTCCTCTATATGCTGCCCCCGCCGCCCCTCCTATCCAGTTTGCTTGTCTTCTGCTGTTCCCAGGGTCCCTGTGTGCTTCCCTGGTCCCCCCCCCACAGAGCTGCTGCCTTCCCCCCTCCTGTAGAAGATGGGTCATGATGGAGAGATGGGAACGGGTCGGTAAATTTGTCATTTACCGGCTCCTTCCTTTTCTGAATGGACAGAGTCAGTGATTGGTACCAATCGGTTCATTCATAACCGAAGCATAGTAAACTGTTTTTACTATACTTCCATTTCTGAATGAATGGGAGGCTCGGTGCACAGCTATTCCTGTCCATTCATTGTGTGCAGCTGAGGCTACACACAGATGGAGATTGAGGGCTGACGTTTGTTTAGACCCCTGATATCTCATCAAAGCCCCCCAACAGAGCTCCTAAAAAAAATTGTAAAAATAAAATTGTAAAATAAATAAAATGAAATAGTAAAAAAAAATAATAACATTAAAATAAAAACTACTGACGCCAGTGAGGGAACTATCAGCATTGCAATGGTGACCGGGCCCTGGCATTTCACCATCATGGGGAGGCCCGAAGATGGCAGAAAGGGGGCCACCGCCATTGCCGGTAGGGGAACCCTAAGCCTGCACATGCGCAAGGCGCTCTGTGCCTTCTAATTGGCCCGGTGGCGGATAAAGGAGGAGGAGGGGACGAACTTCCAAGGGACGGTGCCCCGACGCCATCTCCGGAAGTGGGATAGGGTACCTGTCAAAAACAGGTACCCGTTCCCCCCTCCCCACTTAAAGGTGCCAAATGTGGTACTGGAGGGGGGGGAGGAGACAGATCCACCTTTGAGTGGAACTCCACTTTAAGCAGAGAAACCAAAAACTATACACACTTATTCTAGCCCCTAACTAGGAAGGCGTTACAACTGTATCAGTGTCACTGGTGATGTCAGTTAGTCGGTTCCCCCCCGGGGTCAGTTAGGGGATGATTTACTAAAGGAAAATAGACTGTGCACTTTGCAAAGTGCAGTTGCTCCAGAGCTTAGTAAATGAGGTAAAGCTTCACTTTGCAAAGAATACCCAATTACATTGCATGGAAAATAAAAGAAAACAGCATTTCTGCTTGCACATGATTGGATAATGGAAGTCAGCAGAGCTTCCCCTCATTTACTAATCTCTGGAGCAGCTGCAAAGTGCACAGTCTTTAGCCTCTAGTAAATCCCCCCCCTTAGTGCCAGATTGCCCCCCGAACTGTCACATTCCCGCTATAAGTCGCTGATCACTGCCATTACCAGTATAAAAATAAATAAATAAAAATTCCAGTATACATCCCATAGTTTGTAGGCGCTATAACTTCAACGCAAACCAATCAATATACGCTTATTGGGATTTTTTTTATACCAAAAACATGTAGCAGAATACTTTTTGGCCAAAATGTATGAAGAAATTCTATTTTTTTTTATAACAGAAAATATTGTTTTCTTTTTCTTCGAAATTTGTAGGCTTTTTTTTGTTCATCCACTTCAGCCCCGGAAGGATTTCCCACTTTAGGACCAGAGCACATTTTGCGATTCGACACTGCGTCACTTTAACTGACAATTGCGCGGTCGTGCGACGTTGTACCCAAACAAAATTTGCGTCCTTTTTTCCCACAAATAGAGCTTTCTTTTGGTGGTATTTGATCCCCTCTGCGTCATGTCTGATCCCCGCTATAAACAAAAAAAGAGCAACAATTTTTGAAAAAAAAAAAAAAAACAATATTTCTTTTTGCTAAAATACATGTCCAAAAAAAAAATTATAAAAAAACAATTTTTTTCATCGGTTTTGACCGATTTATATTCTTCCTCATATTTTTGGTAAAAAAAATTGCAATTGGCGTTTATTGATTGGTTTGCGCAAAAGTTGCCGCGTTTACGAATGATGAGAATTCATTTATGGGGTTTTTTTGGGACACTTTTTTGAGACCATTGGCATTTATACAGCGATCAATGCTATGAAAATGCAGATTACTGTGTAAGGCCTCATTTACAATGCTGATGGTTAAAGGGACGTTTTGAGGCATTTGGGTATTTTTTTCAGCTGCCCCTGCACTTTCTTCTATGTTATATTATCAGTACATTTACACAGGGTCATTTAAGGTCGTTTCCAGGCAGTTGAGTTTAAAGGCTTTTTTTGGAATGCAAAAAAAATGGGTTCAGACGCAGGGTTCAGAGGCATTTGAAACACCAAACAGCTTGTAAACACCGTTAAACGCGCCTAAACGCGGTAACTCACGTCTAGGGCTGTTTCGTTTACAGGCGTTTCCATTTTAAAAAAAAATTTCCTTTAAAAACGCTCCTAGATGCAAAACTAAGCTAAACGCTTCTAAATGCCACATGCAAAATTCTGCATAAACGGCCGTTTTAGACGCTGGCTTCTAGCTGTCAAAAAAATCGTTCAGGGGAGGTTAAAATAGCGTCCTGTGTAAATGGAGCCTAAATGTCAGGAAGGGATTAACCTGAAGGGGGCGCTGTAAGGGGTTAACTGTGTTCCCTCAGTGTGTTCTAACTGTATGGGGGCTGGGGGGGCAGGGGGAGGGGAGTGATCGCGGCTCCCATACACAGGGAACCTGCGATCACATCCCTTCCCCCTCTGTCAGAAAGGAGATTCGGGTTTACATACACGGACCCCCGTTCTATCACTCTGGGGGGAGCCATCGGGGGTAGCCGACAGACATCGAGCCCGCCCTACCCCCTCCCTGGCTCCCCTGGAACACAGCTCACGATATTCGTTCTCGCGGCCGCCGTCACCTAACGGCATTTCGCGCCAAGAGCCAAGTTGCCGCCATCAAGCCATGGCGGGCAGTCGGCAACTAGTTAAGCTGCAAAAAGATAAAACACCCAGTGGTGATCAAATACCACCAAAGGAAAGCTCTATTTGTGTGAAAAGAAAATGATATAAATGTCATTTGGGTACAGCGCTGGATGACCGCACAATTGTCAGTTAAAGTAACGCAGTGGCAAGAAATGGCCTGGTCATGAAGGGGGGGGGGGTAAAACCTTCTGGAGATGGTTAAGTAAATACGAGTCAGTACATCCTCCATGACTCCATTCTTAGATTTATTTCACTTATTTTTTCTCATTTCATATTTAGCGCACAGCTTTCTGTCCTCTGTAATGTATATCCCAGGCTGGACCCCTCTGAGTCAATCATTATGTAAATCCTCCATTCTTGGGGGGGGGTTAACAAAGCCAATTCATTGGTGATTATCTCGGCGGTGTTGCGGCAGTTAACTGTCCCCCCGGGGGGTTGTCGGGTCCGGCAGGTTCCATATGTTCTCCTCATCTACAACAATGACTGTGACAAGATCTGATTAGCGGAGGACGCTAATCCCCGGGGACCACTTACAGCTCTTCATTTGCGGCCATTTCCAGGAGCCGCATTTGGATGCATTGCAGCAATTTCCCAACTGTTGGCCCTCCAGGCGATTAACGTATAGGGACGAGATCCGTAAAGTAAAAATGTAGGTGTGAAGTCTTCCTGCAACCGCAAAGGAGGTTAAGATTAGCGTACCGGTTGTCAACCCTTTAACGACGTTACGTAGGTTTACGCCGAGGACCTTTACC
>BLSH010427532.1:1131871-1145210 GCA_018402905.1 Glandirana rugosa | reverse complement strand
CTGGCCACATACAGTATTGCATACACCAGCGCCCCCGCACCTCTGGCCACAGCCAATATTGCATACACCAACCCCCAGAACCTCTGCCCATATACAGCATTGCATACACCAGCGCCCCCGCACCTCTGGCCACATACAGTATTGCATACACCAGCGCCCCCGCACCTCTGGCCACAGCCAATATTGCATACACCAACCCCCAGAACCTCTGCCCATATACAGCATTGCATACACCAGCGCTCCCGCACCTCTGGCCACATACAGTACTGCATACACCAGCGCTCCCGCACCTCTGGCCACATACAGTACTGAATACACCAGTGCTCCCGCACCTCTGGCCACATACAGTACTGCATACACCAGCGCCCCGCACCTCTGACCACATACAGTACTGCATACACCAGCGCCCCGCACCTCTGGCCACATACAGTACTGCATACATCAGCGCCCCCACACCTCTGGCCACATACAGTACTGCATAGATAAGCAGTGGTTGTGGAATGAATCATCTGAGTTTCCATTGATTCCTAAGGGGAAACTTGCTTTGATTACAAGCATGCTTCTGGAATGAATTATACGCGTAATCCGAGGTTCCACTGTATTTCTTAACATGTGCAAAACCAAAAAATTGAAAAAATTGAATAAATCTATAATATAAAGATGAAAATGTCCAACATAGATCCACAATAGATAACTTCCTGAAGACGCCGAGTACAGTGAAAAGTACACAGAAGCAGGGATCTGTCATTTCCGGGTCCTGTGTGACATTTTTTCCTAAGCCCAGAGCTGTAAACGAGGTGTGGAGAGCCCACCAGATCCGCACCATAATCACCCGCCACTGATCCCTAGGTGCCAGGCTGGGCACAGATTCATGTGAGTGCAACTATTTTGTTTTTTAATTGGTACATCAATATATTAAAAATGACTACCCTATAAGCCCTTTGTGTCCCTGGTGGGGTTACTATTTTTAGTACTGAGAGAACGCTGGAGGAGTGGTGGAAGTACCGGTTAACATGTGGGTTTCAGAAAGCCCGCTTTGACCCCCTATAATAAGGGGTCAAACACCTCTGGTGAGTGGCCATCCTCTTACAGAGCACGTGTGGTGAAGGTTTTGGGGAGGACACGATTTTGCAATATATCAAATTTTGGATATCGGTGTTGGGCACAGTCACACTGAACTATTTATTATCTATTGTGGATTTATGTTGGGCATTTTCGTCTTTATGTTATAGATTTATTCAATTTTTAAAAATGTTTTGGTTTTGAACATATTATGAAATATGTATTATGGTTATACAGTATCTCACAAAAGTGAGTACACCCCTCATATTTTTGTAAATATTTTATTATATGCCAACATGTACTGTCAAGCGTGTGTGGCGGCAACCAGGTGAGGAGTACAAAGACAAGTGTGTCTTGCCTACAGTCAAGCATGGTGGTGGGAGTGTCATGGTCTGGGGCTGCATGAGTGCTGCCGGCACTGGGGAGCTACAGTTCATTGAGGGAACCATGAATGCCAACATGTACTGTGACATATTGAAGCAGAGCATGGTCCCCTCCCTTCAGAGACTTGGCCACAGGGCAGTATTCCAACATAACGACCCCAAACACACCTCCAAGACGACCACTGCTTTGCTAAAGAAGCTGAGGGTAAAGGTGATGGACTGGCCAAGCATCTCCAGACCTAAACCCTATTGAGCATCTGTGGGGCTCCTCAAACGGAAGGTGGAGGAGCGCAAGGTCTCTAACATCCACCAGCTCCGTGATATCGTCATGGAGGAGGGGAAGAGGACTCCAGGGGCAACCTGTGAAGCTCTGGTGAACTCCATGCCCAAGAGGGTTAAGGCAGTGCTGGAAAATAATGGTGGCCACACAAAATATTGACACTTTGGGCCCAATTTGGACATTTTCACTTAGGGGTGTACTCACTTTTGTTGCCAGTGGTTTAGACATTAATGGCTGTGTGTTGAGTTATTTTGAGGGGACAGCAAATTTACACTGTTATACAAGCTTTACACTCACTACTTTACATTGTAGCAAAGTGTCATTTCTTCAGTGTTGTCACATGAAAAGATAGAATAAAATATTTACACTGTCAGAGGCGGATTCGCAGAAGGGCGATCCGACTTCAGGGGCGACTCTGAGCCGCCCCGCACAGCATGACTTCAACGTGGCTTGCAAACGACTTCTGCAATAGAAGTCAATGCAAGTCGCCTGAAGTCGCCCCCAAAGTAGTACAAAAACCTTTTTCTAAGTTGGTATCATTGCACTGAATGGAGAGCGACTTGTCAGGTGACTAAGTCGCCTGACAAGTCGCCCCTGCGTGAACCGGATTTTATACAAGCTGTACACTCACTACTTTACATTGTAGCAAAATGTCATTTCTTCAGTGTTGTCACATGAAAAGATAGAATGAAATATTTACAGAAATGTGAGGGGTGTACTTACTTTTGTGAGATACTGTGTATAGTGAAGCACCACTACCTTTACCATTCAAGGTTTTTAGCACATTTGGGGAATATATCATTACGCTTTCTTAAAAGGGCAGCACATCACTTATTTATTTTTAGGGCGCCACAACCCACTTTGCACTTTTTCAGAATACATATTGGCCTAAATTTATGAAGAAATTTGATTTTATTTTTTTTTTATCGGATGTGTTTTATAGCAGAAAGTAAAAAATATTGGGGTTTGTTTTTGCAAAATTGTCTGACTTTTTTTGGTTATAGCGCAAGAAATAAAAGCTGCAAGGGTGATCAAATGCCACCAAAATAAAGCTCTATTTGGGAAAAGTAAGGACAATTTGGGTACAGCATCACGCAACGGCGCAATTGTCAGTTAAAGTAAGCAGTGCCGTATCGCACAAAATGGCCTGGTCATGAAGGGGGGTAAATCTTCCAGAGGTCAAGTGGTTAAATGCATGAAAAGTAGAATCATTTAAGCTTCTATGAGTTACTGCACTCAGTGCCTCATCCCTGCCTTATTGTATCGTCTAATTGCCTTGTCCCAATCTACATACCATATGGCAGTTGTTAGTATTCAGTTCCCGGGTAGGAAGGACAATATACGGCCTGGGTTTTGTGATGCTAATGAGGTTCTTTCAGATCTGTCATCTCGCAGTCTGTGTATGAAAGATAAGGTCATAGGGAACACAGGTCCTCAGCGCTGTCACAATGATCCATGCCCATTATCTAACGAGGTCCCTGCCTTCCCATACCGGCCAAATAAATTATATATCTCCGTTCTCTTTCAGGAATGTCCTCATCTGCTGCCATCATAAGATACTGCATCTATGTCTACCACATCCACCAGTATGAGGTACATCACTGTCTAGAAATATTTAGAACTTCAGGAACTTAAAGGATAACTCAACTTTTGTTGAGAAGGAAACTGTCTGATCTCTGTACATTGGAGAGATTGTAACAAACTTTGTTGCAGATTCCTACCCTTTTTGTTATTCTGCAAAAATAGCTGTTTGTTTCCCCCATGTCCTGCGCAGAGTGATTCTGAGTGGGAGGATCAGGTTCATCACAATCACCTGGTGCACTCTCAGTGATGCAGTGTCAGCATCCCTTTATAAGTATAAAACCCTTAGGGATACCTCTTCAAAATTGTAATTCTTATTGCAGGGGATGCCTAAAATCCGCCTTGTGCCTTGCAGACTGCTGGGAAACTCAGTGAGCCAATCACACCAGCAGGAAATGACATTTCTGGGGGGTGTTCTGTACTCCATGTGTATAGAACTCATTCAGGTTGCCATGTTGCATTTTACAGAAAATCACATTGTTGCAGAATGAAAAGGATAGGTCATTCTTTATTAACATTAAATCACAATTAGACCCCATTCACACCTAATGAACCGCTAATTTGCGGCGCTTTTCCGCCATTTTGGTGACAGCGATGCGCTTTTAACCCCCCACACAAGGGGTTAAAAAGGGGTTAAAAGTGCCGGTTAGCGGTGTTCAGGTGCTTCGGGAGCGCTGCCCCATTGTTTTCAATGGGCAGGGCGATGGAGGAGCGGGGAATACACCACTCCCACACCGCCCCGAAAATGCGGCTTGCAGGACTTTTTTTACCGTCCCGCAAGCGCACTGTCCCAGTGTGAAAGCACCCGGGCTTTCACACTGGGGTGGATGGGGGGAGTTTATCAGGCACTTTTCAGTCGCTACTTTTAGCACAAAAGCGCCTGAAAAACATTCTGGTGTGAAAGGGGTCTTAGGGTTGCGCCCATACCGTTTTTTTATTGGCAAGTACGAGTACCAATACTTTGCAATCAAGTACTTGCCAATACTGAGTGACAAACCCATGTAAACTTGCACATCTTATCACCGAGAGTCTCACCATCTTTTCATCCAAGAGATAATGTGCCATCTATCTTTCACCTGTGAGGTGGAAGACCATCAAGCCTTGGCCAAGACTTCTTTGGCCACCATGGACAAGCAGTTTGAGTGAGAGGTCCAAACCTTTTGGATGGTAATGTTCCACCCAGAGAGTCCAAACCTGTTGAAACTTGCGTATCTTATCATTGAGAAGAACCACGGGCATCTTTTCATTCAAGAGATACCGTGCCATCTTATCCTTCACCAGTGCCACTTGTGGGGTGGAACACCATCAGGCCTTGGTCAAGACTTGTTTGACCTCCATGAACGGGCAGCTTGATTTTTAAATACTGCTCTTCCTTTAGGGCAGCCTTTCTCAACCTTTTCAACACAGAGGAACCCTTGAAAAAACTTTCCAGTCTCGGGGAACACCTGCTAAAAATGACTATGTCTACAACTCATGATACATTGATGTGATGGTCATTGGCAAGAATGCTCCTTACACTTGTGGTCATTAAGAAGAATTACCCCCTTCCAGATAGCTAAAAAGATCAATGGGGTGTGTGCAGGGCCGGCTCTACCACAAGGCGGAGTAGGCGGCCGCCTAGGGCGCACTGCCACCCAGGGCGCCCGGCCACTGTTGATCCATCACTGCCCTGCATCAATCACTCATGTCACTGGAGAGCCATGGCTGGCAGCACACCAGGGCGGTAAAATGTGCCTGTCTATATACTACCCCAGCCTGTCCATATACTACCCTAGCCTGTCCATATACTACTCCAGCCTGTCCATATACTACCCTAGCCTGTCCATATACTAACCTAGCCTGTCTATATACTACCCTAGCCTGTCCATATACTACCCTAGCCAGTTTATATATTACCCTAGCCTGTCTATAAACTACTCCAGCCTGTCCATATAATACCATAGCCTGTCTATGTTCTACCCCAGCCTGTCCATATACTTCCCCAGCCTGTCCATATACTACCCCAGCCTGTCCATGTACTATCCCAACCTGTCTATATAATGCCGTAGCCTGTCCATATACTACCCCAGCCTGTCCATATACTACCCCAGCCTGTCCATATACTACCCTAGCCTGTCCATATACTACCCCAGCCTGTCCATATACTACCCCAGCCTGTCCATATACTACCCTAGCCTGTCTATATACTACCTTAGCCTGTCCATATACTACCCTAGCCTGTCTATATACTACCCTAGCCTGTCTATATACTACCCCAGCCTGTCCATATAATACCATAGCCTGTCTATGTTCTACCCCAGCCTGTCCATATACTTCCCCAGCCTGTCCATGTACTTTCCCAACCTGTCCATATAATACCCCAGCCTGTCCATATACTACCCCAGCCTGTCTATATACTACCGTAGCCCGTCCATATACCCACGGACCACGGCTGGCATGAGCAAGCAAGCCAGTGCCACCATTATTTGTCTTTAGGCGGGTCCAGAGGCCCCGGGTGCGGGCCTGTGGACCACGGCTAAAGAATTAGGTAGAGAGGCGCTGCAAAAAGGAATGGGACGGAGTCAAAGGGGCGGCAAACTGAGATTTCGCCTAGGGTGTCAAAAATCTTTGCACCAGCCCTGGGTGTGTGGTAAATTATCTGAGAGGCAGAAATTGCTCATTGCTCAAGAAACCCCTAGCAACCTCTGAAAGAACCCTAGGGTTCCATGGAACCCCGGTTGAGAAACCCTGATTTAGGGCATAAAATTCTCTAAACCATTGTTCAATGCCTAATGAACCTACACGCTTGGCTTTGCCATGCTTACAAATTTATGTACATTGAGATGGTGAGAGAAGGAGAGAAGATGTTGGGGACTTGTCAGGGACAACGCTAGTAAGCCAAACATGCTTGCTAACCTTCTCCCACCCTTATGCCAGCTTGATGGTGGCATCTGTTGCAAGCTGCATGTTTGCGTTATTCAAGTCTCATGTGTTATGGGT
Source organism: Glandirana rugosa (assembly GCA_018402905.1). Classification (NCBI taxonomy): domain Eukaryota; kingdom Metazoa; phylum Chordata; class Amphibia; order Anura; family Ranidae; genus Glandirana; species Glandirana rugosa. Next base: position 1,138,925 of record BLSH010427532.1, on the reverse strand, counting down.
CCCTTTACTCCATGAGGCTAACCTGAATTATTTTCAAATCATTTGCTTTTAACTGTGCCTCTTTCTTTGTCCGCAGGTCTCTCTGAAAATCCCCGGATTCCCTAGTTTTGAATATGGCTATTCACTATGGATGGCGGTGGGAGGCAATTTAGGGGCGCTCACCACTGCCATAACAACCTGCTATCTCAGCTTTTGTAAGAAGAAACTCAACACCGCAACAAGCAAAGGAAACCCTAAGACTGGATGTTCTGAGAGTCCCAATGTACAAAAAACATATGTTTAAAATGTCATCCACAAATAATTGATTCTGGGTCGTCCTAATCCATGAAAATGCTTAAAGTAACCCTTGATAGTCCTCCTGCTATCCCATCTAGCAGAACCTGTGCATAGGGCTTGTTGTAGGGCCCTTATTGTACCCCCTTCTCATATCACACTTTCTAGCAATCCCTACATAGCAGCTGTTAAAACTTTGTGTAAAAATCAACTTTATTCTTAGAACATTTAGTTTTTTCCAAGTGAACAATCTCTACTTCCTTAGTAAATCAACATTAAAGTATTAAAGTGGTAGTAAACCCTCCTATCATTTTCAGCCAAGGAAGCTGCCATCTTGGCCTCTGTTTAACCCCTTCCTCACTGGGCACTTAAACCCCCCTCCTGCCCAGACCAATTTTTGGCTTTCAGCGCTGTCGCATTTTGAATGACAATTGCGCGGTCGTGCGACGTTGTACCCAAACAAAATTTGCGTCCTTTTTTTCCCACAAATAGAGCTTTCTTTTGGTGGTATTTGATCACCTCTGCGTCATTTCTGATCACCGCTATAAACAAAAAATGAGCGTCAATTTTGCAAAAAAGAACAATTATTTTTTACTTTTTGCTAAAGTACAAATCCATTAAAAAAAATATTCATCAGTTTTGGCCGACATATATTCTTCTACATATTTTTGGTAAAAAAAAAAAATCGCAATCGGCGTATATTGATTGGTTTGCGCAAAAGTTATCGCGTCTACAGACTGGGAATTGATTTATGGCGTTTTTATTATTTTATTTTTTTTTACTAGTAATGGCAGCGATCTGCGATTTTTAGCGGGACTGCGATATTGGGGCGGACATGTCGGACCATTTTTTACACATTTTTGGGACCATTGACATTTATACAGCGATCAGAAATTTAAATATCCACTGATTACTGTGTAAATGTCATTGGCAGTGAAGGGGTTAACCAGCAGGGGGCAGTGAAGGGGTTAACAAATGTTCCCTGGGTGTGTTCTAACTGTGGGGGGGCAGGGCTGGCCGGGACATAACAGATCTAACTGATTCCAGTGACAGGGATCAGTAGATCTGCTATGTCCCCTGTCACAGAACGGAGAACCGCCGTGTTTACAACGGCGGTTCCCCGTTCTGAGGATCCCAAAAGAGATCGCCGGGTCTCGGGCGGTCATCGAGTCCGCCCGACACACGGGCACACGCGCGCGCACCGCCGCTGCCTCCAGGGGGCGCGCCAGGAGCGCGCACAGTGGACGACGTCCATGGACGTCGTCCGGGCATTTCAGATCCGCGCTGGAGCCCTACATCGGTAATAGCGCGGATTTGAAGTGATTAATCTACAACTGCCATGATGCTGCACATGTGATCAGCTATGGTAACAGCCATTGGATGGTTTGACAGCTTGGTTTAGAGCACAACCAATGGGAGTGTTACTGGTTACAGAGAAATGTGACTGGTTTTTAACCTGTTGAATGCATGGGTTTACTACCGCTTTAAGGCAACAAGGTCAGCGTGTCAGATAAGTAACAAGCAGTTTCAGAAAGGGAGCTTAGCAATGGTAGCCTTCTTGTAGCTTTCATTCCAGGTTTCCTCTAAAACAAGGAGACAGAAAAGATGTAATGAGCTAGTAGGATTTTTTTGACCCCTCTGCATAATTGGGTCTTAAAAGGGCTGAGGCGCATCATCTAAGAAGGCGTCTGTAGGGGCGTAACGATAGGGGTCGCAGTCGCAAATGGGCCCCATGCTCCAGGGTGCCCGTGTGCCTCCCTTGTACACCTGGATAGGAGGGATGGCGGGGGCGGCATTTAGAGGAACCAATCTCCTCCATTTTCCTCCTAATGCAGGAGATTGGTTGCTCTATATGCTGCCCCCGTCGCCCCTCCTACCCAGTTTACTTGACTTCTGCTGTTCCCAGGGTCCCTGTGTGCTTCCTTGGTCCCCCCACAGAGCTGCTGTCTTCCCCCCTCCTCTCTCCTGCCAGCTGCTGTAGAAGATGCCATGATGGAGGGATGGGAACGGGTTGGTAAATTTGTCATTTACCGGCTCCTTCCTTTTCTGAATGGACAGGGTCAGTGATTGGTACCAATTGGTTCATTCATAACTGAAGCATAGTAAACTGTTTTTTACTATACTTCCATTTCTGAATGAATGGGAGGCTCGGTGCACAGCTATTCCTGTCCATTCATTCTGTGCAGCTGAGGTTACATAGATGGAGATTGAGGGCTGAGGTTTGTTTAGACCCCTGATATCTCATCAAAGCCCCCAACAGAGCTCCTAAAAAAATTGTAAAAAATAATAAAAATAAAATTGTAAAAGAAATAAAATGAAATGGTAAAAAAAAAAATTATAATAAAAATTAAAAACTACTGACACCAGTGAGGGAACTATCAGGATTGCAAAGGTTGCAATTGGGAGCGGGCCCTGGTATTTCACCCCCATGGGGCGGCCCGAAGATGGCAGAAAGGGGGCCCCGCTGCAGAACTTGTGAAAGGGCCCTGCCGCGTACCGTAATAAAGAGACCCACGATGGGAGTAAAGGGCCCCAGGATCAGTGGGAAGAGGGAAGGGCCCTGGCCAGGGGGGCCCTTCATAATTTTTTGCACCGGGGCCATGAAGGTTCTAGTTACGCCTCTGGGCGCCTGATATTCCCCAGTACACTTGGCAAGGGTGTGATGGACTTTTATGTGGGGCAGGTCCCAGGTTGAAGCCCTCTGACACACCCGTTGAGATGGTAGCTAACCAGGGAATGAACCAGAATGAAAAACCAAATCACCACGCAATCTCAGAACCCGGGGCAGACCAAAGGCCAGGGCAGGCAGTGGACAAGCGTGGTCAGATACTGGATCATGGTCAATAACCAAAGAGAGAGGAAAGCAGGAAGTTGGGGTCACTCGGGGCAGTTTTCAGGGTTTCCTGGAAACCTTTGTCTTATGGGAGTGACACAGGTCAATGGAAGCACTGGGTTCTAGGAAAAAAGGAACACAGGAGTGAGTCATCAAGGTGTAGGCATCACCGGAGGTCATAGGAATGCTTGTAGGAACAGGAACTGGAAATTGGGGTCACTCAGAAAAACTGGAACCAGGGTTTGTGGCTAGGAACACAACATGTTTCTCAGGCACCAGATGGCTGTACATGTCTCCTACGCGAGGGGCTCCCTGACACTCTACCATCAGATTCAGTTGGGCCCTTCCTTCCAGTAGTATGGTTTGCAACATGGAAACAAATTTTGGAGATTTGACCTCTTCATCAACCTCCATGGCTGACAATGGGGTGCAAACATAGGTGTGGAATGTGTGCCTGTGCACACCCTAATCACCCCGTGTGGGGCATATTCCCCGTTTAGACCCCCGATATCTCACCAAATTTTAAAAAATCTCTTTTTTTTCTGCTAAAAAAATAAAAATTAAAAAAAATACCTTACTTATGACACCACCCACTGCTCTACTGACACCGTCCATATATATATATGTACATGCACACACGCATACAGTATGTGTTTGAGCTTTGGGGTGCACACCCTAATGCAATAGGCTGCGCACACCTATGGGTGCAAATCCCAAAGCGCATACCCATCCCCCCATACCGTATTACTGGGAGGAGGAGAATTTTAGTGCAAAGTTTCAAGAATATAAAGTTCTCATTATTGGGGATGATGTTAAGCCGGCCACAGATGGAGCGATTTTTTTTCCTGCAGCCACGGGTTGCAGGAAAGAAAACCACTCAATTCCCCCGTCAATACTGAATCCCTCCCGCGCTGCTATCGTTTTCTCCCTGCAGGGGGAGCCATCCCAGCCGGGAGAACGCATCGTGATTATTGCTAGTGGCTATGGCCGTTGTCAGTAATCCTACAGGCTGGTTGTACCCCAGTTGATCGAACGATTGGGCACAATCAGACTTCCCATACTTGGTTTGAATCTCTGGTCTATGGCCGGCTTTAGGACAAAACCATTTACAAAGGAAACCAGCACTCATCGCCCACTTCATTGGGTACACCTTGCTAGTAGTGGGTTGGACCCCCTGTTGCCGTCATTCTTGGTGGCATCGATACAACAAGGTGTTGGAAACGTTCCTCAGAGATTTTGCTCCATAGTGACAATGATGGCATCACACAGTTGCTGCAGATTTGTCGGCTGCCCATCCATGATGCCAATCTCCCGTTCCATTGGATGAGATGTGGGGAGTGTGGAGGCCATTGGAGTGCAGTGACCTCATTGTCCAGTAGTGAGATGATTGGAGCTTTGTGACATGGTGCATTATCCTGCTGGAAGGAGCCATCAGAAGATGGGGACACTGCAGTCATAAAGGGATGGACATGGTCAGCAACAATACTCAGGTAGGCTGTGGCATTTAAACCATGCGCAATTGGTACTAAGGGGCCCCAAGTGTTCCAAGAAAATACCCCCCCCCCCCACCACCATTACACCACCACCACCAGCCTGAACCGGTGATACAAGGCAGGATGGATCCATGCACCAAATTCTGACCCCACCATCTGAATGTCGCAGCTGAAATCCAGACTCAGACCAGGCAACGTTTCTCCAATCTTCTATTGTCCAATTTTGGTGATCCTGCCAATTGCAGCCTCAGTTTCCTGTTCTTAGCTGACAGGAGGGGCACCCGGTGTGGTCTTCTGCTGCTGTAGCTCATCTGCTTCAAGGTTGGATGTGTTGTGCGTTCAGAGATGGTATTCTGCATACCTTGGGTGTAACGAGGGGTTATTTGGGTTACTGTTGCCTTTCTATCATCTGGAACCAGTCTGCCCATTCTCCTCTGACCTCTGACATCAACAAGGCATTTTCCTTCATACAACTGTCGCTCACTGGATATTTTCTCTTTTTCCCAGCATTCTCTGTAAACCCGAAAGATGGTTGTGTGTGAAAAATTCCAGAAATACTCAGACCAGCCCATCTGGCACCAACAACCATGCCACATTCAAAGTCACTGAAATCCCCTTTCTTCCCCATTCTGATGATTGGTTTGAACTTCGGCAAGTCATCTTCACCACGTCTAGATGCCTAAATTCATTGAGTTGCTGCCATGCGATTGGCTGATTAGCAATTTGTGATAACAAGCAATTGAACAGGTGTACCTAATAAAGTGGCCGGTGAGTGTATATGGGCTGCATTGCTGAGCTCTGCTCTTGAAAATGCTGATTTTCTGGCTGTCACACTGATCCAAAGACTTCAGTACTTTCTAAGTCTCTGGTGCAGATCAAGGGTTCTAACTTGGCTCTGTCTCCATTTGCTTAGACAGTTTGTTCTGGGTCAGTAATTCAGAAACTCGGAGACCGTCAGGCAACCAGAATTATGTAAAAGAAGATGTAACCCATAACTGGATGACATTTAGTTTGATAAAGCTCTGTGTATTATAAACAATTCCTGATCATTAATAAAATATTGTTTTCACCTTTTATTTCATCCTTACTTACTTCTCAGCACTGCTGATCTTCTCCAGCCTCTTTCAGTCACTTCCTGTCTACATGCAACTCATGGCCAGGGATGGGCCAAACGGACCCCTGTTCGGTTCGCAACCAGAACTTTCAAACATCCCAAAATTTCGGACCCGAACAACGAACCCCATTGAAGTCAATGGAACCCGAATGTCAAAAGTGCCCATTTTGAAGGCTTATATGCAAGTAATTGGGCATACAATGGTTATAGGGGTCCGGGTCCTGCCCCAGGGGACAAAAAGTTTGTAAAAAAACGTAATTTTTTCAGGAGCAGTGATTTTAATAATGCTTAAAGTGAAACAATAAAAATGAAATATTCCTTTAAATATCATGCTTGGGGGTCCCCTTAGTCTGCCTGTAAAAGAGCGCATCTCTGTGATGTTTAGAACAAAGCCAGAGCAAAATGACACTTCCAAAGGAAAAATAGCGGCTGTAATGTATTGCCGGCTCCCAGCAATATACAAAAAAATCACTGAAAAAAATAGCGTAGGGTTCCCCCCCCCCCCCCCCAGTCGATACCAGGCCCTTCGGCTCTGATATGGATTTTAAGGGGAACCCCGCACCAAAATTTTTAAAAAAATTGACGTGGGGTCCCCCCTAAAATCCAAACCAGACCCTTATCCGAGCATGCAACTTGGCTGGCTAAGATATGGGGGGGGGGGGGAACAGGCGAGTGCCCCTCTCTCCTGAATGGTACCAGGCTACATGCCCTCAACATGGGGAGTATGGGTGCTTTGGGGGAGGGGGGCTCTGCGATCCCTACCTCAAAGCACCTTGTCCCCATGTTGATCGGGACAAGAGCCTCTTCCCCACAACCCTGGGCTGTGGCTGTGGGGGTCTGCGGGTGGGGGGCTTATCGGAATCCAGAAGCCCCCTTTAATAAGGTACCCCCAGATTCTGCCCCCCCATGTGAATTAGTAGGGGTACATCGCAGGGGCATTGCTAGGTCTACAAAAGATCTGGGGCTAGAGCCCATAGCAGCTAAGTAAAGAAAGTCATTCACTTGGGCAGGCATACACATGTATATAATATACACGTGTGTGTGTGTGTATATATATATATATTACATATCTGAGTGTGGATCCCCCCTTACACAAGGGGCCCCAGAGAGCTCCCCCCCACTTACATCAGGGTCCCCAGAAACCCCCTTTCTTACATCAGGGTCCCCGGAGAGCCCATTCATTACATCAGGGTCCCCAGAGAGCTACATTCCCCCCCGAGAGACCCCTGGGACTACATTCCCCCCGAGAGACCCCTGGGACTACATTACCCCCCGAAAGACAGCTGGGACTAGATTCCTTCCCCGAGAGACCCCTGGGACTACATTACTTACCCGAGAGGC
>BLSH010427532.1:1101062-1113098 GCA_018402905.1 Glandirana rugosa | reverse complement strand
CCCCCCCCCCCCCCCCCCCCCCCCCCCCCCCCCCCCCCCCCCCCCCCCCCCCCCCCCCCCCCCCCCCCCCCCGCAATTTGACATGTTTGCCCTGGGCTATAGATGGCCTTGTCCCGGCACTGCCAAGAGCTCACTGTTGCAGTAAGCAGGCCATATAAGCAGCCACTACTAGACTCATCTAGAACTGAAATATCAATTCTGGGTAACCTAGAACTGAAATAACAATTCTGGGTAATCTAGAACTGAAATATCAATTCTGGGTGGACAGACCGTTTCGCCGCTGTATTCCTGAAAGACTTTCAGCTGTGGGGGGCTCATTTGGCTTGTGTTGACCTCACATCCTCTAAGTGAGTGGAATAAAAATAGAAATAAGAATAAATAAGAAAAAGTAAAAAAAATAAAGAAAAATAAAATAAGAAACCAGATCAGCTTGGAGATTGGTTTCCTCTTCATCGGTTGCCTCTACAAACCTTGGTGACCTCGTCCTGAGCAAGGCGCTCAGCCCCCAGGACAATACCACTGATCTCCTTTCTTCCTCGGTTGTAAAAGTGAACAGCAGGTGGATCAGGAATCCTGGAAGCAGAAGGGAGGGATTACAAAGACTAAACTCATTTAGACCGTCTTCTCTTCCATCAGTCAGAGAAAGGAAGGAGGAGGAGGAGGAGTCGGAGGACAGGGACAGCCACAGCACTCCAACTGAGAGATGTTTGTCCAGCACCAGCTTCTAAGGACCGAGGCAGATCGGGGAGACGACATCGCCCGCAACTGGTTGACTTTAGGGCCGTGTGCCAAAGGCAGGAGGCATCGTTCCTCGTCCTGAAACTGCTCCCTACAAACACAGCCGTGCCCCTTCTCTAGGTGAGTGGTCGGAAGTTCTCGAAACAGAACGACGTCAGGATTACAAATAGAACGTCGAGACGCTCTCTGGATTCTAAACGGAATGTTGAGAAACTTTGAGTATTCCGAATAGAACGTTGAGACTCACTCTGGATTTCTAAATAAAATGTTCGGGCACTCTCTGGATTTTTAAATAGAACGTTGGGACATTTTCTAGACTTCTAACTAGAATGTTGAGACTCCTTCTGAATTTCTACTTAGAATGTTGGGTCACTCTCTGGACTTCTAACTAGAATGTTGGGACAATTTCTGGACTTCTAACTAGAACGTTGGGACAATTTCTGGACTTCTAACTAGAACGTTGGGACAATTTCTGGACTTCTAACTAGAACGTTGGGACAATTTCTGGACTTCTAACTAGAACGTTTGGAAAATTTCTGGACTTCTTACTAGAACATTGGGACAATTTCTGGACTTCTAACTAGAACGTTGGGACAATTTCTGGACTTCTAACTAGAACGTTGGGACAATTTCTAAACTTCTACCTAGAAGGTTGGGACAATTTCTAAACTTCTAACTAGAACGTTAGGACAATTTCTGGACTTCTAACTAGAACGTTGGGACAGTTTCTAAACTTAGAACGTTAGGACAATTTCTGGACTTCCAACTAGAATGCTGGGAAACTCTGGACTTCTAACTAGAATGTTTGGACAATTTCTGGATTTTTAACTAGAACGTTGGGACACTCTTTGGACTTCTAACTAAAATATTGGGACACTTTCTGGATTTCTAAATAGAAAGTTGGGATACCTTTTGGACTTCTAACTAGAATGCTTGGACACTTTCTGGATCTCTAAATAGAACATTGTAACACTCTCTGGACATCTAACTAGAACATTGGAACACTTTCTGGATTCCTAACTATATGTTGGGACACTCTCTGGACTTCGAATTAGGACATTGGGACACCTTCTGGATTTCAAAAAAGAACATTGGGACAACCTGGATTTCTATCGAGAACGTTGGAACACTCTTTGGATTTCTCAATAGAACATTGAGACACTCTCTGAATCTCCAAAAGGAACTTTGGGACACTCTCTGGATTTTTAAATAGAATGTCGGGATACCTGGATTTCTAAGGTAGGGACACTTTCAGGAGTCCAAATAGAACTCCCAGAGCAGGGAACCCCCCCCCCCCCCCAGAATCCAGAGATCTTTGGTGACCTACAAACATGGATCATACAGCCCAAAGGACAGTGCAGGCCATCCATTAGAGCTCATTGTAACAAAGTATAAAAAGAGCTAATTCACGGTTTGAACAAAGAGGCTGAGATGTTGCGCTTGTCACCTCCGATGATGTGTGAGGGTAAGTGAGACAAAGAAGTGTAGGACAGATGGCTTGTCCTGCAAGCTAAAGGGACCAGTTGTGCACCATGACCCTGGAAAAGATCCTGCAAGCCGCCAGGCAAGGGGACCTGGAAAGCCTGAGGAAGCTTCATGCGGAGGGCAAGCTGCATCCAGGCCTCAAGGATCCCATGGGTGCCTCTGTGGTCCATCACGCTGCCCGCGGAGGCAAAGTGAGCTGCTTACGTTTTTTGGTGGATGATGTGCAATTGGAAGGCAACACCCGCGCCAGGAATGGGGCGACTCCAGCGCACGACGCGGCCGCAACGGGCAACCTGGCCTGCCTGCAATGGCTGCTCACCCAGGGAGGATGTGACTTTGAGGTAGGTGAAGATCTCCTGAGTCAGGTGACTCACTTGCTGCTCTGTGGATCTGTTTGCATTCTTTATTATTTTTCCTTGACACTTTGTTTCTACATCTTCTGTATCTATTGTGTTACATTTGCATTATTTTATTGCCGACCGCGTAGCGACCATGAGCGGCAACAGCGCGGCTCTGTCCCGCGAATCGCCGCTTATAGTCGTCACTTCGCGTGCACGACGCCTAGGGGGCGTGCCCGCCCCATGCTCCCTGAGCGTGGCAGCGGGTCGGGCGGACTCGATGTCCTCCGGCGACCTGCGATTGCCTGTGAAAGAGCCAGAATGGGGAAACGCTGATGTAAACATGGCGTTTCCCCGTTCTGACAGGCGGCATGTCAGAGATCTACTGATCCCTGTACTTGGGATCAGTTAGATCTCTAGTGCCCCTGCCAGCCCAGCCCCCTCACAGTTAGAACACACCCAGTTAACCCCTAGAGCGCCCCCTGCAGGTTAACCCCTTCCCTGCCAATGACATTTATACAATAATCAGTGGATATTTAAATTTCTGATCGCTGTATAAATGTCATTGGTCCCAAAAAAGTGTCAAAAATGTCCGACATGTCCGCTGCAATATCGCAGCCCCGATAAAAATCGCAGATGGCTGCCATTGCTAGTAAAAATAAAATTGTAAAAATGCCAGAAATAAGTTCTCATGGTTTGTAAACTTGGCAACTTTTGCACAAACCAATCAATAAACGCCGATTGCGATTTTTTTTTTTTACCAAAAATATGAGGAAGAATATAAATCGGCCAAAACCGATGAATAAATTTGTTTTTTTAAATGTATTTTAGCAAAAAGTAAGAAATATTGTGTTTTTTGCAAAATTATCGCTCTTTTTTTGTTTATAGCGGTGATCAGAAATGATGCAGAGGTGATCAAATACCACCTAAAGAAAGCTCTATTTGTAGGAAAAAAAAAGGACGCAAATTTCATTTGGGTACAACGTCGCACGACCGCGCAATTGTCAGTTAAGGCGACGCAGTGCCGAATCGCAAAAAAGGGCTCTGGTCCTAAGGTGGGAAATCCTTCCGGGGCTGAAGTGGTTAATCCCTTATTTTTTAAAGCAGAATTGTTTTCCTTTGTATCCCTCTGTATATAAATCACCTGTGACTTTGTATCTGTAGAGTTCACGCAGTCACAGGTGAAAAAATTAGTGTGGATCTCATAGGCTTCAATCACACTTGAGTGACTAAATCGCATGATAAGTCGCAGCCCATGTATTTCAATGGGACCCATTCTAATCTATGCGACTTAAAGTTGCAGCGACTTAAAAAAGGTTCCTGCACTACTTTGATGCGACTTTCGTGCCATAGACTGCAAAGTAAACTCTTAAAAGTCGCATCCTAAAGTGGTTGTAAAAGCTCAAGGTTTTTTTTTATCTTCATGCACTCCATGCATGAAGGTAAAAAAGCCTTCTCTGTGCAGCAGTCCGCCCAGCCCCCCCCATACTTACCCGAGCCCCATCTCAATCCAATAATGTGCACGAGAGCCTCGGCTCTCCCTCATTAGCTGAGACATTGGCTATCATTTACAGCCAGTGAGCCAATGAGGAGAGAGAGGGGGGTAGGGCCGAGCTGCAGCTCTGTGTGTGAATGGATACGCAGAGCCAGAGGCGTAACTAGAACCTTCAGGGCCCCGGTGCAAGAAATTATGAAGGGCCCCTGACCCCTGGCCAGGGCACTTCCCTTTAAACCTAGGGCTTTTCCCCCTGATCCTGGGGCCCTTCACTCCCTTTGCGGGGCCCTTTATTACGGACCCTTTCCCAAGTTCTGCAGCAGACCCCTTCCTGCCATTGGTGGTGAAATGCAAGTGCGACTTTTGCAATCCACTTCTAACCAGGTGGGGTACAGGGGGGGCACACGGGCCTCCTAGAGTATAGGAATTGCAACCCCTGTAGCTATGCCCCTGCACAGAGCAGCGGCTCGGGAACAAGCCTGCTTGGGTGCCCCCATTGCAAGCTGTTTGCCCTGGGGGGCACTTGGCAGGTGGGAGGGGCCAATATGTATTCTGCTACATATTTCTGGTAAAAAAAAAAATCCCAATAAGCGTATATTGATTGGTTTGCGTAAAAATGATCCCGTCTACAAACTATGGGATATTTTTATTTATTTTTTTACTAATAATGGTAGCGATCAGTGACTTATATCTGGACTGAAATATTGCGGCGGACAATTTGGACACTAACTGACACTTTTTGGGGACCAGTGACACTAATACAGTGATCAGTGCTAAAAATATGCACTGTCACTGTACTAATGACACTGGCAGGGAAGGGTTAGCATCAGGGGCAATCAAGGGGTTAACTGTGTGCCTAACCTGTATTTGTGTACTGTGGGGGAGGGGCTTTTATTAGGGGAAGAGATGGATCCATGGCCCTGCTTTGCAGAAACACAGGATCCACGCCTTCCCTACTGACAGAACGGCGATTTGCCTCTGTACGGAAGGATCGGCGGGTGGCGGTGGGCGTCGAGTCTGCGGTACCTGGCGATCAGCTCCTATGGTTTATAATCAGAGTGGGAGCGGGCCGCCGTGTGCACGCCCAGACCGGGAAGTACTAGGTACGTGATCCGGCGCAGCAGTGCCACCTTGCCAATGTTTAAGTAAGTTAGTTATACAAGTGGCACCCCAAAGATGGCATGCTGAATGAAGCTCAACTCCCAAAAAGGTACATGAGCTTCTTTGGCGCACGTAGGGAAGCCCATTGAAATGAACGGACTGACCCATGCTTACAGCAAAAACAAGGCTAGGTGAGAACTCAGCCTTAGGGCTCATCCACATGCGTTTTGGTCTCTGAAAAGCAATCCACTTTTATTGTATCGCCTCCGCACCACCTACTTTAACCCCTTGATCACCGCAACCACGTGCTTTGCACCAGGCTTGCAGACCAGCCCCATTCACTTGAATGGGTAACATTCAGCAGGTGCCACTCCTGCCAAAAGCAACAGGGGGCATGATTCCTGCAAGCAAAGCATCACAGCCACCCCCTGGTTGCTTCCCTTGCTAAAGGGGGTAGCGGCTCCGGGGGGGTTGGCCAAAGGGCGCCTCTCTGGGGGTAATTTTACACCCCCAACTACTAGAGTGTGAAGGAGACCTTAAATCTACTTGGGGTTCTTTCACGCTGGTGGTGGAGTGGAGTGTCCTCTGAAGAGTGATCTGTGTCCAGATCGTTTTTCAGTGGGCATTTATAAGGTGGCGTTATATCGCCTCCTCACTGCCTGATTTAACCGCATAATGCTGAACAACCACGCTGCAATCGCGGCCATCGCATGTGGTTGTGGCGCGGCCCCATTGAACTCAATAGGCGAGTTTGACAAGCGGTCGCGCTTTTCAAACTCTGCACCCGGGTTAAAAATGCCGTGGTCATCCTGTCCCTGGCATATGGTGTACATCCCTGTCCCGGTTTTACCGTCCCCCCGCCAACATAGCCGTGTGTCTGAAAGAGTCCTAAGCAATGCAGGCCATACATGGAGCAAATTCTTTCCTGCACCCAGGACTGGGACAAGGGGTGGGCAGGAGGGGCAGCTGCCCTGGGTGTCATGTGAGTTGGGGGGGGGGGGATTTGTGCTGAAAGGAGGAATCCAGAGGTGGCAGGGGGTAAGTTTTGTCCTAAGAGGGGAAATTTTGGGGGGAGGTGCTGGTGATTTTGGGCGATTTGTGTCGGGGGGGGGGGGATTTGGGCTAGGAGGGGAGATTAGGGGGGGGGGGTACTCTGCCCTGGGAGGGGTGCATTTGGAGTGGGGAGGGGGAAAGATGTGTACTAGAAGGGGAAATATTAGGGGTAGAGTATTTGTACTAGAAGGGGTGATTTTTTTCTGGGGGGGGGGCATTTGATTTGGGGGGGTTTACCTGCTGAAAGGGGGGATTTCAGCAAGGGCATGGATTTGTACTGAGGGGGGGGATTTTTGCTGATGTATGCTGCTCATACATCTTGGATCTTGGGCACTGACTAAATACAAATGAACCCTTTTCCATGTAAATGGCGGGAGGCGGTCTTTTCGATCTTGTGACCGCAGTGATTGGCTGTCACAGCAGTCTCATTATCAGAAGTTCCCAATCGTAAGTATGTGCTGGGAGCTGCCTGTGACAGCTCAGTTGCTGTGCTGAGAGTGCACAGTGAGCACACTCGCAGCACAGAAAAGCTGTAAAGTAGGGAAAAGAAGTGCTAAAAGTCGCACATTGCAGCAAAACCCCTATGAGGAGGTGCATGACAGTCTCACCCCTGACTCCAACCAAGCCACGCCCCCCAACAACTTTCACTCCGCCCCCTGAGCTTAGTCATGGGGCATAAAATCTGCAAAATAAGCTGGTTGGTTGATGATGGCCACATGGTAATGGTGGTAGAGGACTTGTAGCCACAGGCATCTGGCACCTGCTATGTCAGTTCTGATTGGCTCACTCCTCTCAAGGTAGCGCCTATTAAGGCATGAAATGATAGCAAACCCTTCTGCAGTATTCCCAGAAGTCTGAATTAGGACACAAGTCAGATTTAGGCAATAGGAATTCCAGTTTTGGTGAGATACTTCTGAAGGGACGCTGCAACTTTCCTCACTAGAACACTGAGAGTTCACCAGGTGATTGCAACGGACCAGGTATTCCTATTCAGAATCAGCCTGCAATCAGGGCTGGATCTAGGGGGGTGCTGTGGTGAGATGAGATCCCAGATCTCAATCATGCCCCCCCCCCCCCCAGGGCCAGTGACATTGGTGAGGGGCTGGGGAGCACTGCTCAGTCTCGGTATTGAAGAGTCAGTGTGGGTGCACGGTACCTGGCCCCCATCTTTCGCACCACATCACTTGTTGAGACTCTGATGTGATGGGGAGAACCTGGTATAAAGGGGGCCTCTGATGTATTGGGGGGGGGGGGCCTCTGATGTGTAGGAGGAAAACTGAAGCTCATCACTTTGATCTTCAGATGAACACTGATGTTACTTTGTATCTCTCTATTTCACATCTAAACAATGTTTATAAACAATGTTACTTTGTATCTCTCTATCTCACATCTAAACAATGTTTATAAACAATGTTACTTTGTATCTCTCTATCTCACAGCTAAACAATGTTTATAAACAATGTTACTTTGTATCTCTCTATCTTCTGTCTGATCAATGTTTATAAACAATGTTACTTTGTATCTCTCTATCTCAAATCTGAAAATGTTTATAAACAATGTTACTTTGTATCTCTCTATCTCACCTATAATCACTGTTTATAAACACTGTTTCTTTGTATCTCTCTATCTCCCATCTGAACAATGTTTATAAATAATGTTACTTTGTATCTTTCTATCTACCATCTGAACAATGTTTATAAACAATGTTACTTTGTATCTTTCTATCTACCATCTGAACAATGTTTATAAACAATGTTACTTTGTATCTTTCTATCTACCATCTGAACAATGTTTATAAACAATGTTACTTTACATGTTGCTATCTCCCATCTGAACCATGTTTATAAACTATTTTACTTTGTATCTTAATATCTCCCATCTGAACAATGTTTATAAACAATGCTACTTTGCATCTCTCTATCTCACCTATGAGCAATGTTTATATAAAAATCAACGTTGAAGATTTGAAAGTAGGACTATTTGTGAAGGGGGGCACATGGCTCTGCTGTGATGTGGGACTCAGATGAGAAGGGGGGGGGGACTCTAATGTTCTGTATGTTATGCCCCTTGACTTTTTTACTGCACCCCCAGATCAGACAGCCTAGATCCGGCCCTGGTGAAAGAGCTATTTCTTCAGAGCAGAAACATGTTGGAAATTGACACATTTTTTTTTTTTTAAATCCCTGCAATGTACGTTTTGGATGGAGAAAGGAAGAACGAAAACCTGTCGGGTTATTTAATGAGCTGTGTGTCCTGCTGATGACATTTTCTTCCACTTCCTGGCATGGGGACACAACAGGAAGTGAGAGGAAATCTGCCCAAAGTGAGGCTAGTTGGTTGTCTACAGAAATTTGTTCCTTGCCTCTCTTTCTTATGAAAACTCTAAAAATGAGCATTTCAGTGGTCCCCGGGGCAAAGAGAGGGGTGAATCTTAAAGGTGGGGGAGAATGACCGCAATAAAAACTTGGTGGGTCTGACGCCTCCCCATGCTACCCAAAACTTTAAAAAAATCTTTGTCTTTTTCATACGCTTTAAGGCACTCAGGCTTTAATAATATTGCACAGTGCAGTCACCCAAACATGTTTCAGACATTGGGGGAGATTGTATCTAAAGCTAAAGGGACGTGGGCTTCTTCCCCACCTCTCTGTGCCCCATGAAGGAGGTGGGGTAATAATTAGACTTGTGCAGTTAGTTTCGTTCACTTTTCAGAATTTTTCATTATTTGGAATTCGGATGCATCCAAATTACCGAATTACAATAGTAACGATAATAAACGAATCCGAAAATAACGATTCGAAATGAAAAAAATTTGGACGAAATTCGTTTCGAATCGACTCTAATTTGAAAACAATTCGAATAAAATTTGGAAACAAATATAAAATTAAAAAGTAATATAATAAAAATAAAAGAATAGTAATAGAATAGAAAAACAACAGAACAGAATAGATTAACCACTACACCCCCAGAAGGATTTCACACTTTAGGACCAGAGCACTTTTTGCGATTCGGCGCTGCGTCGCTTTAACTGACAATTGAGCGGTCGTGCGTCGTTGTACCCAAACGAAATTTGCATCCTTTTTTCCCACAAATAGAGCTTTCTTTTGGTGGTATTTGATCACCTCTGCGTCATTTCTGATCACCGCTATAAACAAAAGAAGAGCGACAATTTTCCAAAAAAAAACAACAAATTTCTTACTTTTTGCTAAAATACAAATCCAAAAAAAAAATATATAAAAAAACATTTTTTTCATCAGTTTTGGCCGATTTATATTCTTCCTCATATTTTTGGTAAAAAAAAAAATCGCAATCAGCGTTTATTGATTGGTTTGCGCAAAAGTTGCCGCGTTTACGGATGATGAGAATTAATTTATGAGGTTCTTATTTTTCATTTTTTTTTACTAGTAATGGCAGCGATCTGCGATTTTTAGCGGTACTGCGATATTGCGGCGGACATGTCGGACCATTTTGACACTTTTATGAGACCATTGGCATTTATACAGCGATCAGTTCTATTAAAAAGCACTGATTACTGTGTAAATGCCAATGGCAGTGAAGGGGTTAACTTGGAGGGGGTGCTCCAAGGGTTAACTGTGTTCCCTCAGCGTGTTCTAACTGTGTGTGGGCTGGGCTGGCTGGGGGAAGGGGATGATCATGGCTTCCATATACAGGAAGCCTGTAATCACCGCCCTTCCTCCTCTATGAGAACGGAGATCGGTGTTTACTTACACGGATCTCCTTTCTATCACTGCGGGGGGCCATCGCGGGTAGCCGGCGGTGATCGAGTCCACCCTACCCGCTCCCTGGCCCCCCCGGACACAGTGAGCGTGCAAGCGCGCCTCCGGCGGCGCACGCGCGCTCACAGCACTAGTTATTGTTTGCGATAACGAGCCACTCTGTCACCGTCAGACTGCGGTCGGCAAGTGGTTAAAATAGAATATATAGCTATCTTCTGAAAATCTCATTTCCAATAGAATGAATACAAATAGAAAAGATTAGAACAGAATAGAAAATAATAGAAAATAATTAAATAGAGAATACGAGAAAAGAATAGAAAAGAATAGAACATAGAACCATTTTCCGAAGTTTTTCGAATCCGGTAGAAATTTTTAGAATCCGATAGAAATTTTTCGAATCCGTTAGAAATGTTTTGAATCTGATAGAAATTTTTCGAATCCGGTAGAAATTTTTCGACTGCAGTCCATTTTTTTCGAATTCGGTCGAATTTTTTCGAATACGAAACAAAACAAATCCTGAAAACGAATGTAACAAATGCAACAAATTTAACCGAATTTAGTTAAATATCGGATCGAAACGAAACAAGTTTTTTCATCCTGCACATGTCTAGTAATAATAAAGTAAGGGGGAATCTGAACGCCCCCTTTATAATAAGAGGGTGACCAGAAATCCCCCCCATCCCAGAAGGATGGGTCCAGGGGGTTCATTAGTACCGCTTACCCATTCCCACAAAGAGTTAGGTAACAGTTAATGAATAATCATTAATTATAAATGTCAGAAGCAAATGCCGGTCTCAGTCACAGCAATCAATGTATCCATCAATTAAGTCATCCATCGATCTCAACATACCGTGCTCCTGCCACTAAATGAAAGATCCCTGGCTGCGGTAATTTAAATTTACCGTCTGGAATCCTCGGTGACGAAATTCACCAAGTTTAGACAATATGGTCATCCAGGATTCCCAGCGATATTACAGCAGTCGGGGAATCTCTCATTTAGCAGGGGGAGTGCAGCAAAGATTCCAGCAGCCCGGAATCTGTCATTTAGTAGAGGGAGTGCAGCTACCATTCCGGCAGCCTGGGATCTGTCATTAAGCAGATCCTGCATTGAATTGTTTTGTACTGTTTGCTCTCATGTTGTAAAGTGCTGCGCAAACTGTTGGCGCTATATAAATCCTGTATTATAATATAATTTATAGGAGGGAGTACAGAAAAAATGCAGACAGCCCGGGATCTGTGATTTAGTGGCAGGAGTACAGCAAAAATTCTGACAGCCCAGGATCTGTTATTTAGTGCTGAGAGTGCAGCAATAATTCTGACAGTGGGGGATCTGTCATATAGCAGCAGTGCAGGAGTGCAGCAACAATTCATACAGCCAGGGATCTGTCATATAGCAGCAGTGCAGGAGTGCAGCAACAATTCATAGAGCTAGGGGTCAGTCATTTAGCGTCAGGAGTGCAGCAACAATTGATACAGCCGGGGATCTGTCAATTAGCAAAGGGAGTGCAGCAACAATTCATACAGCTGGGAATCTATACTTTAGCATCAGGAGTGCAGCAGCAATTCTGGCAGCCTGGAATCTGTCTGATGGGGACCCTCCCTGATGTAAAATAGGTCTCTGATGTAAGAAGGAACTCTGATGGGGGACCCTGATTCAAGGGAGGACTCTGATAGGGACCCTGATGTAACTGGGGAGTCTTATGGGGACCCTGATGTAAGAGGGGACTCTGATGAAAAGAGGAACTCTGATTGGGGGACCCTGATGCAGGAGGGACTCTGATGAGGACTGTGATGTAAGAGAGGGGTCTAATAGGAACCCTGATGTAAGGGGGGGACTCTGATGGGGACCCTGATATAAGGGGGGGATAGTCTCAGGAGGGAACTTAGTCCCAGGGGGTAGTCTCAAGGAAGAATGTAGTCTCTGGATAAAATGTAGTCCCTCCCAGGGGTAGTCTGTCTAAGGTCCGACGGTCTTAACGACGACGTGAGGACTACGATTTCATATCTAAGGGTCGACATACTTAACAACGACGTGAGGGAAACGATTAACTGTCTAGGGGCCGACATAGTTAACAACGACGTGAGGACTGCG
>BLSH010427532.1:1068666-1081241 GCA_018402905.1 Glandirana rugosa | reverse complement strand
CCCCCCCCCCCCCCCCCGGTGACTCCGGTGAGGTCCTAGCAGGTTGTGTCCCATTTATGAGATCAGTTAATTTGACTGGGACATCATTGGTAATGGGATTTAGGGAGCTCTGCCAGGAGAAACTATGGAATAAAGAAGAAAAACGTTTTGGAGACTGAGTTTTTTTAATGTATGATATAAATATTTATATATCCACTCCCCGGCCACTTTATTAGGTACACCTTGCTAGTCGCGGGTTGGACCCCCTGTTGCCTTCATTCTTGGTGCCATCGATACAACAAGGTGTTGGAAAAGTTCCTCAGAGATTTTGCTCCATAGTGACAATGATGGCATCACACAGTTCCTGCAGATTTGTCGGCTGCCCATCCATGATGCCAATCTCCTGTTCCATTGGATGAGATGTGGGGAGTGTGGAGATCATTGGAGTGCAGGGACCTCATTGTCCAGTGGTGAGATGATTGGAGCTTTGTGACATGGTGCATTATCCTGCTGGAAGGAGCCATCAGAAGATGGGGACACTGCAGTCATAAAGGGATGGGCATGGTCAGCAACAATACTCAGGTAGGCCGTGGGGATTAAACAATGCTCAATTGGTACTAAGGGGCCCAAAGTGTGCCAAGAAAATACCCCCCACACCATTACACCACCACCAGCCTGAACCGGTGATACAAGGCAGGATGGATCCATGCGCCAAATTCTGACCCCACCATCTGAATGTCGCAGCTGAAATCCAGACTCATCAGACCAGGCAACGTTCTTCCAATCTTCTATTGTCCAATTTTGGTGATCCTGTGCCAATTGTAGCATCAATTTCCTGTTCTTAGCTGACAGGTGTGGTCTTCTGCTGCTGTAGCCCATCTGCTTCAAGGTTGGATGTGTTGTGTGTACAGAGATGGTATTCTGCATACCTTGGGTGTAGCGAGTGGTTATTTGAGTTACTGTTGCCGTTCTATCATCTGGAACCAGTCTGCCTATATCCCTTTTCTTCCCCATTCTGATGCTCGGTTTGAACTTCAGCAAGTCATCTTCACCACACCTAGATGCCTAAATGCATTGAGTTGCAGCCATGTGATTGGCCGATTAGCAATTTGTGTTAGCAAGCAATTGATCAGGTGTACCTAATAAAGTGGCCGGTGAGTGTATATACAGTACTGGCCTGCACACGCGATCTGAAAATTGGACAAAAAATCCCGCTTTCGAATTGATCGTACGATGATCGGATCGTCAGTACAGAGCTTTCAAGAGCCGATCACGACAATTCACCCGATTATCATTCGATCGGACAAACACAAAAAACTTTCTCGCAAGGTGCCCGATCGTACGATTTCTGTTTAATCAGTCCAGTTGTCGCCCGCAAATACATTACAGCACCTCACATCACTTTTTTTTTATTCTGTCGTACGAGAATTTTCGTGACTTTAGTAAACTCTTCCGATTCGATCTGAGATCAGCATGCAAAAAAAACAGACGATCTGTGGTTCGATTTTCGGATCGTGCATACGGGGGATATCTCACACCTGCTCCCCAATCACACCCGAGACCTTGTAACACTAATGAGTCACATGACACCGGGGAGGGAAAATGGCTAATTGGGCCCAATTTGGACATTTTCACTTAGGGGTGTACTCACTTTTGTTGCCAGTGGTTTAGACATTAATGACTGTGTGTGGAGTTATTTTGAGGGGACAGCAAATTTACACTGTTATACAAGCTGTGCACTCACTACTTTACATTGTAGCAAAGTGTCATTTCTTCAGTGTTGTCACATGAAAAGATAGAATAAATGGGAGGGGTGTACTTACTTTTGTGAGATACAGTATATACCTTATGTGGCGATATTACCAGTCCTCAGTTGCCCTGGCAGAATTCATTTTCTTTTTATCAGACTTTTTTTTTCCTTTATTTTCAGAAGGTGATCCCGCCAGTAACACACTTCGTGCCCTATGGTGACAACGCTCACTTACCCTACTGTATCTGTGGAGGAGCGGTGTTGTCATGCTAGGACAGGAAGTGTGTTAGGATTACAAACACCTCATGGGGGGAGGTGTTCTGTAGTTCATATGGTTGAACTAGGCCAGGTGTTGGCAACCCGCGGCTCTTTTGAACCTTTGCCGCGGCTCCGGGACGGATGCTAGCGAGGGGAGGAGGTCGCCGCTCCGCTCCACACTGACAGGCAATAGCGTTGCTAGGTAACACAACATGGCTGCCTCCATCAGCTCCGCTCCTCAGCTCCGCCTCCCGTGATCTAGGAGGGAGGGGCTGGTCGGCTGGCGCGTGCCTTGGAGTCGGCGGAGAAGAGAGAGAGAGGCAGAGACCTGGCTGTGTGTGGGGCCTGTGGGCAGCGTGGTCGCTCGGGGACGGTGAGGAGCGGAGCCGCCAGGAGGACCAGCTGCTGCTGACTGAGGCCTTGCCTGACTTCAGTCCACTCCTGAGGAGATTGTGTTCCCCGCCAGCAGAGTACGGTTTTTTTTTTATGATGACTGCCAGTGAGGCCTGAAAATTTCACAGGAAGTCTGGGAAGGACAGGGACTGGACTGGGTGGGGTGGTCCGGCCTGCCTGGGAGGGCAAATGAACAACAATCACCATGATTCCATCTGGTCATTAGTAGCACTGATTATCACCTGGCTGGCAGCCCTCCGGACTCCTGAGGCCTGTAAATTTCACATTGCAGGGAGACATAGAGTGAGGGTCCCTGTCCCTCCCTATAAAATTTACAGGCCTCAGGAGGGCTGCCAGCCAGGTGATAATCAGTGCTACTAATGAGCAGATGGAATCATGGTGATTGTTGTTCATTTGCCCTCCCAGGCAGGCCGGACCACCCCACCCAGTCCAGTCCCTGCCACGGACTGCAAGTTAACAATCATGATTTTTGGGGGTCCCTTCTCAGTGGCATTTCCCCACTGACACCAATAATGGGGCACTATTCCTCCCACTGACACCAATAATGGGGCACTATTCCTCCCACTGACACCAATAATGGGGCACTATTCCTCCCACTGACACCAATAATGGGGCACTATTCCTCCCACTAACACCAATGATGGGGCACTATTCCTCCCACTGACACCAATGATGGGGCACTATTCCTCTTACTGACACCAATGATGGGGCACTATTCCTCCCACTGACACCAATGATGGGGCACTATTCCTCCCACTGACACCAATGATGGGGCACTATTCCTCCTACTGACACCAATGATGGGGCAATATTCCTCCCACTGACACCAATGATGGGGCACTATTCCTCCTACTGACACCAATGATGGGGCACTTTTCCTCCCACTGAAAAGTCCTTTTTTACTTCAGATTGACAGCTGACTGCACGATCCTGTATATAGCATTAAGGTAAGAAACAATATATTCAGTGTTATATTTGTTTTAAATGTCGCAATGGTTTTGCGGCTCCCAGTTTTTTTTTTCCTTCGGAAACGGGTCCAAGTGGCTCTTTATATCTTAAAGGTTGCAGACCCCTGAACTAGGCAAAGGCTCACAAAA
The DNA here is from genome assembly GCA_018402905.1 of Glandirana rugosa. Taxonomy (NCBI): domain Eukaryota; kingdom Metazoa; phylum Chordata; class Amphibia; order Anura; family Ranidae; genus Glandirana; species Glandirana rugosa. Next base: position 1,077,743 of record BLSH010427532.1, on the reverse strand, counting down.
TTTCTGATAGGATTAACAGGTATTTGTTGGCGCTTAACCACTTGCCGACCGCAGTCTGACGGTGACAAAGTGGCTCGATATCGCAAACCGCCATCATATGACGGCGGCTGCGATATCCTGCACTGTGAGCGAGGGCGCGCCGCCGGAGGCGCGCTCGTGCGCTTACTGTGTTCCGGGGGGGCCAGGGAGCGGGTAGGGCGGACTCGATCACCGCCGACTACCCGCAATGCCCCCCCCGCACTGAAAGAACGGAGGTCCATGTAAGTAAACACGGATCTCCGTTCTGTTAGAGGGGGAATGGTGGTGATCACAGGCTTCCTGTATATGGAAGCTGTGATCACCCCTTTCCCCAGCCAGGGCAGCCCCCATACAGTTAGAACACGCCCAGGGAACACAGTTAACCCTTAGAGCGCCCCCTCCAGGTTAACCCCTTCACTGCCAATGGCATTTACACAGTAATCAGCGCATTTTTATAGCACTGATCGCTGTATAAATGCCAATGGTCCCAAAAAGTGTCAAAATGGTCCAACATGTCCGCCGCAAAATCACAGATCAACTCCATTAAATAAAAAATAAAAACCCTAGAAATTAATTCTCATCGTCCGTAAACACGGCAACTTTTGCGCAAAGCTACCAATAAACGCCGATTGCGATTTTTTTTTTACCAAAAATATGAGGAAGAATATAAATCGGCCAAAACCGATGGAAAAAAATGTTTTTTTATATTTTTTTTTTGGATTTGTATTTTAGCAAAAAGTAAGAAATTTGTTGTTTTTTTTTGCAAAATTGTCGCTCTTCTTTTGTTTATAGCGGCGATCAGAGATGACGCAGAGGCGATCAAATACCACCAAAAGAACGGTCTATTTGTGAGAAAAAAAGGAAGCAAATTTTGTTTGGGTACAACGTCGCACGACCGCGCAATTGTCAGTTAAAGCGACGCAGCGCCGAATCGCAAAAAGTGCTCTGGTCCTAAAGTGGGAAATCCTTCCGGGGCTGAAGTGGTTAAAGCGGTATGAAACCCAAAAGCAAACATTTGTTATATTGCAGCTTACCAATTCCTAAATGTGATGGCTGCATTCGTTTTCTTTTTTCTATTTTCTTCTGGTGATCTGGCCAGCAAGTCTGTTGCTTTTCAAAAGCACAAGCTCTCCAGCAGAATGTATCAGTTTACATGGATGAGACAAACCATTTACCACTGAGAGGGGTGATTAACATGATCAGATATTTATTTATGTAAAACTTTTATCCCAAAAGGAAAAATAAACCGTTCCTGTAACTAATTATGAAACGTAAGCTGGAGTTTGGCTTCAATTTGCTAGTGTATGAAAATCTGCTAACACTCCCCTCCCCCAGCCTCACAATGCTGCTGTCTGCTGTGCTCCTTCATCCAGAGTGGGGGCGCTCTAATACCGGAGGAGTGTTACAGGCCAGATCACCAGGTGAAAACAGAGGAGAACAAGCCTTAAAAAAAAAAGGAAAAGGAAGGCAGCCGCCACATCTAAAGATTGGTAAACTGCATTATAGGACATTTTGTGGCTTTGGGTTTAATACCGGTTTAAGCTGGCCATAGACCTGTAGAAATCCAATATATTATTCTGTGATTGAATGTTATTAAACATGACCTTTCACCATCTAATGATTGGTAAGCGGCAATACATGACATTCTGGGTTTTGGGTTTAATATCCCTTTAACCACTTGCCGACCGCCGATCGGCATCTGACGGCGAAAGAGTGGCTCTCCTGCGCAAAACGCCGTCATCTGACAGCGGCGCACGTGCGCTCACTGTGTCCGGGGAGGGCCAGGGAGCGGGTGCGGCGGATTCGATCTCTGCCGGCTACCCGCGATGCCCCCCCCAGAGTGAAAGAACGGAGGTCCGTGTAAGTAAACACGGACCTCTGTTCTGTGAGGGGGGAAGGGCTGTGACCACTTCCCTTCCCCTGCTAGGGCAGCCCCCATACAGTTAGAACACGCCCAGGGAACACAGTTAACCCTTGGAGCACCCCCTGCAGGTTAACCCCTTCACTGCCAATGGCATTTACACAGTAATCAGTGCATTTTTATAGCACTGATCGCTGTATAAATGCCAATGGTCCCAAAAAAGTGTCAAAATGTTCCGCCATGTCCGCTGAAATATCGCAGTACCGCTAAAAATCGCAGATCGCCGCCATTACTAGTAAAAGATAAAAAATAAATAAAAACCCCAGAAATGAATTCTCATTGTCTGTAAACGCGACCACTTTTGCGCAAACCAATCAATAAACGCTGAATGTGATTTTTTTTATCACAAATATGAGGAAGAATATAAATCGGCCAAAACCGATAAAAAAAAATGTTTTTTTATATATTTTTTTTGGATTTGTATTTTAGCAAAAAGTAAGAAATTTGGGGGTTTTTTTGCAAAATTGTCGCTCTTCTTTTGTTTATAGCGGCGATCAGAAATGACGCAGAGGGGATCAAATACCACCAAAAGAAAGCTCTATTTGTGGGGAAAAAAGGACGCAAATTTTGTTTGGGTACAACGTCGCACGACCGCGCAATTGTCAGTTAAAGCGTCGCAGTGCCGAATCGTAAAAAGGGCTCCGGTCCTAAAGTGTGAAATCCTTCCGGGGCTGAAGTGGTCAAGGGGCAATGCAAAGACAGTAATGTGTCAGTCTCTGTCAAACCTTTACTTTACAGTCAGGTCCATAAATATTGGGACAACGACACAATTCTAATCTTTTTGGCTCTATACACCACCACAATGGATTTGAAATGAAACTAACAAGATGCACTTTAAAGCGGAGTTCCACCCTAAAGTGGAACTCCCACTGGTTGGATTCCTCCCCCCCTCAGGTGTCACATTTGGCACCTTTCGGGGGGGAGGGGGAAGAGGACACCTGTCTTTAGACAGGTGTCCTTTTCCACACTTCCGGGAGCTCTGGCCGGCGGACGCGGCAGATGACGTCAGAAGCCGGCTCCCTCCTCCCTGCTCGCTCTGCTACTGGCCGCCTGGCCAGTAGCAGAGCGTGGCAGAGCTCGCGCATGCGCGGTAAGGTGCCCGGCGTGAAGCTGTACTGCTTACACGTCCGGGTTCCCTTACCCGCGATGGAAGCGGCTGCACCCGTCCCCCGATCCGAAGATCGGCGGCGGGTGCCGACATCGCTGGAGTCCAGGACAGGTAAGTGTCCTAATATTAAAAGTCAGCAGCTACTGTATGTGTAGCTGTTGACTTTTAATTTTTTTTTTTAGCCCGGACCTCCGCTTTAACTGCAGACTTTCAGCTTTAATCTGAGGGTATTTACATCCAAATCAGGTGAACGGTGTAGGAATTACAACAGTTTGTATTTGTGCCTCCCACTTTTTAAGGGACCAAAAGTAATGGGACAGATTAACAATCATAAATCAAACTTTCACTTTTTAATGCTTGGTTGCAAATCCTTTGCAGTCAATTACAGCCTGAAGTGTGGAATGCATAGACATCACCAGACGCTGGGTTTCATCCCTGGTGATGCTCTGCCAGGTCTCTACTGCAACTGTCTTCAGGTCCTGCTTGTTCTTGGGGCATTTTCCCTTCAGTTTTGTCTTCAGCAAGTGAAATGCATGCTCAATCGGATTCAGGTCAGGTGATTGACTTGGCCATTGCATAACATTCCACTTCTTTCCCTTAAAAAACTCTTTGGTTGCTTTCGCAGTATGCTTCAGGTCATTGTCCATCTGCACTGTGAAGCGCCGTCCAATGAGTTCTGAAGCATTTGGCTGAATATGAGCAGATAATATTGTCCGAAACACTTCAGAATTCATCCTGCTGTCAGCAGTCACATCATCAATAAATACAAGAGAAGCAGTTCCATTGGCAGCCATACATGCCCACGCCATGACACTACCACCACCATGCTTCACTGATGAGGTGGTATGCTTTGGATCATGAGCAGTTCCTTTCCTTCTCCATACTCTTCTCTTCCCATCACTCTGGTACAAGCTGATCTTGGTCTCATCTGTCCATAGGATGTTGTTCCAGAACTGTGAAGGCTTTTTTAGATGTTGTTTGGCAAACTCTAATCTGGCCTTCCTGTTTTTGAGGCTCACCAATGGTTTACATCTTGTGGTGAACCCTCTGTATTCTCTCTGGTGAAGTCTTCTCTTGGTTGTTGACTTTGACACACATAACCTACCTCCTGGAGAGTGTTCTTAATCTGGCCAACTGGCATGAAGGGTGTTTTCTTCACCAGGGAAAGAATTCTTCGGTCATCCACCACAGTTGTTTTCCGTGGTCTTCCGGGTCTTTTGGTGTTGCTGAGCTCACCGGTGCATTCTTTCTTTTTAAGGATGTTCCAAACAGTTGATTTGGCCACACCTAATGTTTTTGCTATCTCTCTGATGGGTTTGTTTTGTTTTTTCAGCCTAATGATGGCTTGCTTCACTGATAGTGACAGCTCTTTGGATCTCATATTGAGAGTTGACAGCAACAGATTCCAAATGCAAATAGCACACTTGAAATGAACTCTGGACCTTTTATCTGCTCCTTGTAAATGGGATAATGAGGGAATAACACAAACCTGGCCATGGAACGGCTGAGCGGCCAATTGTCCCATTACTTTTTGTCCCTTAAAAAGTGGGAGGCACATATACAAACTGTTGTAATTCCTACACCGTTCACCTGATTTGGATGTAAATACCCTCAAATTAAAGCTGAAAGTCCACAGTTAAAGCACATCTTGTACGTTATATTTCAAATCCATTGTGGTGGTGTATAGAGCCCAAAGGATTAGAACTGTGTTGATGTCCCAATATTTATGGACCTGGCTGTATATTTGGATTAGTGGAGTTGCCGGCTACATTTCTGTTGAAGTCCTGGTGGACGAAACGCGTCGGAGGAGGCAGGCCTGCTCGTCTAGCATCGCGCTTTTATCTACACTGTTTGGAATTCCATATCGCTTGTGATTCGCTTTTATCATGTAAGTGTGATTCTTTTAATAAATTCTTACTGGTCAACAGAATTACACTATGTAGCATTTATATTTTTACTGAGGTTCATTGTGACCACATTTTGGATCCACTCCTTTGGCTTCGGAATTCCCTCCATCATACACTACACGGTCTTGGAATGTTACCCTACGTGGAGGTGCCATTAATGGTAAGAGGTCCATTGGAAATATCCTTGATGATTATATTCTCATGCATATATACCCTCCCACATATATACCCTCCCACATATATATACCCCCTCCCACATATATATACCCTCCCATTTCTGGTAAGAGTACCTTATCTCGAGTGGGTGAAGGTGCACAGTGCATGTGGGTGCATTACAGAAAACTGGAGTGTTATTCATTTACACCCTTCCTCCACGATTGGTGAAAGACTTTACCCGAATTCTTTTATCACTTTTGTATTTCCCTTCACGGATCATTTTGCACATCGCACATTCTTTACGGAGAGACTGTATTTGAACTTTTTTATTGGGTTCTCTTATGGAATGATTTTCACATATTGTTAATTGTTTGTCACAGACTAACATGCTTATGGTTTGTTAAGCGCTGCACATTTGATATATATGATACATTTCTTCACAAACCTTTTCTTCACTGACCGGTACGTTGGGGCCCAAATCTGACGTTGGAGTGCTCAATAAATGTTTATTAACACTTTAACCTGTTGCCGACCACCCCACGTACAATTACTGCAGGGCAGCGGCTCTTCCGGGTCTGGGGTGCGCACGCGCGCTGCCAGCGACCTGCTCCCGCTGTGATTGGACACAGCGGCAGCCAATCAGCAGGTCCGATGAACTCGATGTCCACCGGCACCCAGGCGATCGTTCGGGTAGAGAAACCAATATAAACAAGGCAGATCGCTGTTCTATGACAAGGGAAGGCTGTGATCTTGTGTTTCTGCAAAGCAGGAACATGGATCTCTGCCTTCCCACAGTACAAGCACCTCCCCCACACAGTTAGTAAGTACTCCCTAGGCACACATTTAACCCTGTCATAGGCCCTGATGTTAACTCCTTCCCTGCCAGTGTCATTAGTACAGTGACAGTGCATATTTTTAGCACTGATCACTGTATTGGTGTCACTGGTTTCCAAAAAAGTGTCACTTAGGCTCCATTCACACTAGTGAGTTTTTTGATGCATTTTGCAGTTTCCAGAAATGCAGGGATTTTTTTTTTAACATGGGTTCCTATGGAACACGTTCACATCAATGCATTTTTGTGCCTTTGCGTTTTTTTGAAAGGGTCGGGGACTTTTTTTCATGCAAAAAGCAGCATTTTGCATGTAATAGACTTCAATGGGCAAGCATGAAAAGCGCAAGTGCTGCTTTTTTACCGCGATTTTACCGCGATTTGCGTTTTGTGTTTTAAATCTGCCTAGCAACAACATTTTCCCCCCAAAAAATAAATTTATAAAAAAAATTAAATATAAAAAAACGCAAAACGCAAATTGCGGCAAAATCGCGGTAAAAAACGCGGAAAGCACAGCAAAAAAACAGTGAAAAAACGCAGAAAAGCAAAATGCATTAATGTGCATCGAGCCTCAATGGGCAAGCATGAAAAAAGCAAGTGCTGCGTTTTTACCACGTTTTGCCGTTTAATTCTGCCTAGCAACAACATTTTCCCAAAAAATAAAATATAATATTATAAAAAATTAAAAATAAAAAAACGCAAAACGATGCAAAAACGCAGTAAAAACCGCAGAAAGCACAGCAAAAAAACATGAAAAAACGCTGAAAAGCAACATGCATTTATGTGAATCAAGCCTTAGTGTCCGAGGGCAATCCCGCAAAAACTAAAAAAAAATTGCTGATCGCCGCCATTACTAGTATAAAAAAATTAAAAAAAAATTCCATAAATCTATCCCATAGTCTGTAGACCCGATAACTTTTGCGCAAACCAATCAATATTCGCTTATTGGGATTTTTTTTAACCAAAAATATGTAGCAGAAAACATTGGAATAAAATTGATGAAGAAATTTGATTTGTTTTACATTTTTTTTTTATTGGATGTTTTATAGCAAAAAGTAACACTTTTTTTATTTTTTTAAATTGTCGCTCTGTTTTTGTTTATAGCGCAAAAAATAAAAATCACAGGGGTGATCAAATACCACCAAAAGAAAGCTCTATTTGTGGGAAAAAAAGGACATCAATTTTATTTGGGTACAGCGCCGCACGACCGCGCAATTGTCAGTTAAAATAACGCAGTGCCATATCGCAAAAAAATGGCCTGGTCATGAAGGGGGGGGGGGTAAAACCTTCCGGGGCTGAAGTGGTTAAAGAGAGATTTTATCCTCACCTCCTGTCTCTGATAGGGACACAGCAATAAAAACCTGGCTGAAGTTCTAACCCTTCCCCACTTTATCTAAAAAATAAATTTATTTTTTTTTTGGTCTGGAACGGCTTCTGTCTCCTCCATCAGCAAAACATATCTTTGTGTCCGGCCAACCGATCGGAATTATTTGCCAGTGTATTATGGGGAAAAAAAGAAAAAAAGGTTATTGCGGGAAAATAAAGAACTTTCCCAAGTCCCAGTTTGGGAACACTTGTCTCAGCGGCGCCCCCTGGTGTCAGTGGCTTCTAGAACATTTTATAGCCTCCGCGATGGCGGCCTCCACTTTCCTCGCAACCCTTTTGGAAGCCCTTCCACCCTCTAGTAATGTAGATGTCTGCAGAGGAAAGTTTCGCTGTAAATGCGTTGTGTAGCAGATGGGGTGGGGGAAGGGTAGAGGTGACAGTGATGACACCACTTTTTATAATTAATTAACAGTAGTAAGCCATTGAAAAGGCGCGCGGTGTACCTTGCGCCTGACGTCAGGAAATGCGATCGTTCAGTGCCAGGGGAGCGATAACCTGACACTAATCGCTTCTCGCGGCTTTTCAGGACCTCTGTACGGGAGAGTGTGCTGTGGCAGTGAAAGGGTTAATTCTGAGAATTTCAGCTGATTTTAATTTATAGTGCCTTGAAAAAGTATTCATTAGGCTTGTGCATGGCAAAAAATTAGTTCCTTTTCGTTCCGTTCGTTTTTTTAATTTTTTCGGGAATTCCGAAATTTGAAAAAATTTGGAAATTCAACATTTCGGGAATCGGAAATTCGCGAATTAGGCAATTCGAAAATGCCGAAATTCGATATTCGGAAGTAAAAATCCGAAAATTCAGAATTCGGAAATTTAAAAATAAGAAAGAACATTTGAAATAATAACAGACTAATAAATAACTATTAAATTAAGTTATTGGAAGTTCCTTGAAAATATGGCTGTTAGTGAACTTAAGATACGAAATTTATCACTAACAGCCATATTTTCAAGGAAATTCCAATACCTATAATTTAATAGTTATTTATTATTATTTAAAATGTTCTTTCTTATTTTCGAATTTCCGAATATCAAATTTCTGAATTTTCAAATTTCAGAATTTCGGCTTTTCCAATTGCCGAATTTCCAAATTACCGCAGTTCGGTTTTTCAGATTTGCCGGTTTTCGGATTACCAAATTTTCCAAATCGGAAAAAAACGAAAATTCTGAAATTTGATATTTTTAAATTCCGATTCGTTCAAATTGCCGAATTTTGAAAAATGTGTTAAAAAACTAATTCGGAAGGAAACAAATTGCACAAGCCTAGTATTCATACCCCTTGAAATGTTCCACATTTTGTCATGTTACAGCCAAAAAACTTAAATGTATTTTATTGGGATTTTATGTGATGGACCGACACAAAGTGGCTCATAATTGTGAAGTGGAAGGAAAATGATAAATGGTTTTCAACATTTTTTTACAAATAAATTTCTGAAAAGTGTGGGGGGGGGGGCATTTGTATTCAGCCCTCTTTACTCTGATACCCCTAACTAAAATCTAGAGGAACCAATTGCCTTCAGAAGTCACCTAATTAGTAAATAGCGGCCACCTGTGTGTCATTTAATCTCAGTGTAAATGCAGCTGTTCTGTGAAGCCCTCAGAGGTTTGTTAGAGAACCTTGGTGAACAAACAGCATCATGAAGGCCAAGGAACACACCAGACAGGTCAGGGATAAAGTTGTGGAGGAGATTTAAGCAGGGTTAGGTTATAAAAAATATCTCAAGCTTTGAACATCTCACTTTCTCCCGACTTATG